>AYEL01082909.1:0-262942 GCA_000484575.1 Olivierus martensii | reverse complement strand
TCCGATCTAACCACAGTATTAATTATATGATATAAACTTTGGTATATTTTGATCCATAAGGTTTTTTTATATTATCAAATCAAAATAATAATAAATTTTTTTAATGCAAAATTATGTATAAAAGTTTTCTTTTTCTATGAGCAATATAAATTTTTCATTTTCCATTTTTAAGTTATCAACAGTGATTGAAGAATAGATAAATATTAGATGATCATATATAATAAAAAATATTTAGACATACGTAAACATAACTACCGACTTACATATATTGGCTCATAAAATATTGTGTTTTTCTGCTTTATTAAATGCAGCTAATTCTGCTATATCTTGAATGAATTGGATTCTTGATAGTCTTATTGATTTTATGTATAGAATGAGAATTTTTGAAGGGATGCATTAAATATCTATCTTTAAGAATATGTAAATTTTTCAAATATTTCAAGGCCAGTTATTGTACTTTCATTTAAAAAGAAAATATGTTATGCACTTTTTCATTATTATACTGCATGATTTAAATTTTATTTAATTTTAATTATAATTTATTAATCAAAATTTGTAATGTAATATAATATTAGTTTATAAAGATACTCTGTTTTAGTTTTATATCCACAACATTTTGGAATTTTTCAAGATTCTAACAAATTTAGAATTTATTTTCAGATTCAAAT
Organism: Olivierus martensii; assembly: GCA_000484575.1. Classification (NCBI taxonomy): domain Eukaryota; kingdom Metazoa; phylum Arthropoda; class Arachnida; order Scorpiones; family Buthidae; genus Olivierus; species Olivierus martensii. The sequence goes on along the minus strand of AYEL01082909.1, from coordinate 262,274 downwards.
TTAATGAAAAAATATTGATCTAAAATAGAAAATAATAGGTTAATATAAATTGCATTTGATAAAATGAAATTTGCTATTTATGACTTGTTTTAAATAAATATTGTAAATAATTTGTCAATGATTCATCCATATATTATTTGATTGAGTTTTAGTTTTATAATAAAATGCTGATATACAAATTAAATTAAAAAAATAACAAAAACTTGAAATTTTTGTTAGTTACAATTTTTTACTATTATGTTATTTGAATTTGATTGTTTTTTCCCCATCATACAGGAAATGGATAGAAATTTTGCATGTGTTGCCTTAATAACAAAATATATTATTGTTAATATGGAAACTTCTTATGTTCAAGATCTTTTTCCCTATGAAACAGGAAGCATAGTTCCAATTGTGAAAAGGATAACAAAGGTGAATTAGTGATTATTAAATAAGTATTACTATAAATTTATTATAATTCTTACAACTGTTTTTAAAGATTAAGAATTATAAAAAAAACATAATTAGTGATTATTAAATAAGTATTACTATAAATTTATTATAATTCTTACAACTGTTTTTAGAGATTAAGAATTATAAAAAAAACAAATAATATATTTTTTATATTATGAACAGGTTATGTCATTTAACTATTTTAAAAACTTAACTATATAAATATCACAGATTTACATGTTGGCAATTAAGTCATTTTCAGTCCTCTATAATTGAGAAATTGATCATATTATAAGATTAAAGAAGTCATATTATCCCATAACAGATTTTTATTTATTTATTTATTTATTGTTACCTATATTCTTATGTAAACTCCATATCTTATATACTGTTTATATATAATAAATCTTACTTTAATTTCATTTTAGTTTCTTATTTTTTAATTAGTTATTTTATTTGTAGTTTGTTTATTTGCATATTATATTAAATGCATATTATATTATTTAAGTATAATATTAATTACTCAGAAAATAATGGGACTTAGATTGGATAGAGGTTTTCATAATCAGGAGTCGTTAACCAAAACCTGTGTCATAACCAAGAGATTTTTTTTACAGCCACTCATCATTAATCAAGTATGTTATCTGAAGTCTTTGTTAATCAAGGCACCAGGGTACTGTAAAGTGTAGTTTTTTTAGAAATGTTAAGCTTATAATCAAGTATGTTATCTGAAGTCTTTGTTAATCAAGGCACCAGGGTACTGTAAAGTGTATTTTATTAAATTTAATAAATTTGGACTTCATTTTCATTTCTATACTACACGTATTTTCGATAAATCATCAACCCCAATTAGTCGCCAAAATTGTCCCCAAATGGATGGTGGCATCTTATCAGGGTTTGACTGTATAAATTTTTAGTGACAATTTTATGCACATCAAAAATGCTCTTTTTTCATGAATTTGTCTGTGCTTCAAAGTTAAATTTCCATATATTTATTATATCAGCAAGCATATGGAGATTTATACAATAATGCTCTTTTTTCATGAATTTGTCTGTGCTTCAAAGTTAAATTTCCATATATTTATTACATCAGCAAGCATATAGAGATTTATACAATAAAATATAGCCTAAAATTTAATATTTATTCATTACTTACTCACAAATATTCTTAACTAAAATTGAAAGCATCTTGCATTACTAAGCATAGCTAAATATTGAATTGCATTATCAGCAATATAGAACTGCATGAAATGTCATAATAAATTCTGTGAAATCATTAACAAGACATCATAAATTTATCAGAAATCTATGATATTTATTTAATTTATATTAGGAAGTTTTTGAAGCTAACTTATATTTATAAAAATTACAAATATAGCAAGAAGTATAAATACAAGATGTCCCGAAAATTACTATCTATCTCTAAAATTAATAGGAATACAGGAAACAGGGTTTAATTAATGGGAGTGAGCAATCTTCACATGGCAACTGACGGTATTTCTATAGAGTTCAAAACAATGCAACATTGACTATGGAAGAATGAGTGTTTGTGGTAACATGCAAGATCAAAGGCATAAAGTGCATGGAAATTGGAGAGAATTTTGAGAGAATGTTTCATAAGGCAGGTCCAACAGACAAGTCTATTCATGAATTAGAGATGAAATTTCAATGAGTGCTGCATTACTTTGAGTTCTGTAGATATACTGATGGTAGCCAATTGGAGATTGCTCACTAACATCCCTATTTTTGTATGGCACTTATTTTGAAATAAAGCTATTTTGTTGTCTTAACTCCATTTTCCTATATTCCCATTAGTATTCAAGATGGTAACTTTTGGGACACTCTGCATATCAAATATGAACAAATTTACTTGAAATTTAATAATTTTATGGAACATTTTTTAATTACAAATATCATTTAATAATTTTTAATACAATTAAAAATAACTATTGCTTTTATAAATTTGAATTTAATAATAGATTTTGAAATATTGAAAAATTTTTTAAATTCTACTTTTTATATTTAATAATGTAAAGATTATTTTTACCACTAGATAATTGATTCCTTTTCAGAAAGAATTTCTTTTAAGTGGTCCAAGTGCCTTAGGCATGTTTGTGACAACTGAAGGTACATCAGAGCGTCCTCCAATAAGATGGGATACTGGAATTGTATCTGTTGCATATGCTCATCCTTATCTTCTTGTTCTTAGTCATGAGTTCCTAACAGTTTACAGGTAATATAGTTGCTCATTAAATTTTCATTTTGTAAATTTATTAATATTTGATGAAACATAACACACATTTTAAAATTTTCTATCAGTTCTTATGAATTGAATTTATGAAAAACATTTTTGCATTTCATGATAATAGCTGATAGTTGTGTTTCCCATTTTAATAGTAGTAATAATTCATTCTTTTAATATTAGAGTATAATAATATATTGTGATAGCTATACAGTCTATTCCAACTATATAAATTGATCAATAAAAAATATCAAATATTTAAAAAAATAAGCTGAATAAGTACTAAAAAATAAACATATTTATTATACTATAGAAATTGTAACAAATTTGATTGACATTATTGCTTTATTTTCTTAATCATCAACTAAGTATTTGCTCATAAATTGTAACAAATATCCAAATTTCTTAGTAATATAATTAGCTTATTTTTTACATATTCTAAATATGAAAAAATGAAATTATAAATTAGGTTTATTATGGTTTAATTTTATAGTTGGGGAATTAATTTTTGTAATTATTATTATATATGCTCATATTAAATATTGACTTTTTTGACTTTTTTATAATTTTATTAATAGTGTGGTTAATCATGAACAAAAACAAAGGGTTGCATTTAGAGGTGGAATTTGTATGGATAATTTTGATGGAAAATTATATGTTTCATCAGCTGATATTATTTGTGCTCTCATTCCAGTACCATGGGAAAAACAGGTAAAGATTTTAAAATCTTTTATGATAGATTTAAATAATTATATCAAAGAGAATAGTTAGCTATAAAATATTAAATTATTGTTGAAATTTTAGCAAAATAATCTAGCACTTGCATCTGCAATAAAAATTATCTTTAATAATTTCTCTTTTTCATTATTATTAAATACTGTAGATGATATTGTGCTGAAAATACCTATCTATAAAGATCGCATTTTTGAAAAACATTATTAATGCTGAATTCATAAATATTAACTTAAAAACTTATGTAATAGAATTTGGTATTATCCACCAAGATATCTTTGAATTCTCCTAATATTTTTGGATTAAAAATGATGTAATATTTCAAATATCACATTGCTGTTAATATGAAATATGGTTTCATAATGCAAATTAATAAATTAGCATAAAAATTGTTTATTTACAAATACAATTAAAACTTAAATAGTTCAAGTATAGGACACACGATTGATACCAAATTCATTTGCAATAACATTTCCTGGTATGTCATTTTATAATTTATTTAGCTATTCAGTTTTCACAATAAGTTATAAAATTACTTTAATCAAGTAGGAAGTGTAATAAAGTGAATGTTAGCATATTCATTTTCTTATACTTAGAAGCAATTATAATAGCAGTCATGATTATATTATTGTACAACAGTCTCAAACTCACTATTTTCAAAGGACCATTTTAGACATCTTTGATTTGTTGAGAGGCTGCATTTAAAATTAATGCCTTCCCCAGAAAAAGATTTTTACATCAGATAAATAGTTTGAAGAACTGATTATGTTAAATATTTACTGTACATTTTAATTTCTTTAATGATATAGTTTGTTTTATGTAAAAAATTATAAAACATTTTTGGTAAATATTAGGATATTTTTTAATACAAAACTTTTTTAAATTACAGAAATTGCTGTATTTTATTGAATTTTAATATAGGTTATTAAAATACTAAAGTGTTTTCAAATATTTCATGAAAAACAATTGCTTTTTTTTTCTGAAAATGTGTTGTCTTGCAATTGTAATAAATTTGATGCAAACTGCAGAAAAGGTCATGTTAGATCACTTATGGCCACTGTCCATGCTACTACTGTTATAATTATACATTGATGATTAATAACCAGCTTCTTAAAAAAACAAAAAACCAAAAGATAGGAAGGCATTTAATACACAAATGCAATTAGAGAATATATGTACAATAGAATAACTATATTCACTTTAAATTTGATCATCATCAATAACAGTTACAGGTCAGTTGACTAAAATGATCTCAGATAACTTGGTCATAACTTCAAATAAGCAAATTTTAATTCAAAAATATTGAAAAACGATTATTATTATTTTACTGCAAATTTGCAATATTGAGAATTTACTATATTGGCTATAATTAAATTTTTTTATTAAAACAGTTAAAGTGAAACTAATAAAATAAAAGGAATTCATATTAATAATTTATATTCAGGAAAAACATATTAATATTCATATTAATAATTTTGATCAATAAGCATAAAATATATATAGATATATATTATTTTCCCTTTTACCTGAGAAAATATTTTTGTGATCCTGGGTATAGAGGTATATAAACTAGGAATAAGAATTAAAATATTTGCTAAAATTTCTACAACCCCCAAATTTTGTTACGCAACCCCATATGGGGTCGTAACCCATACTTTGTGAAGCACTGGTCTACACCAATGATTGTTAATTTACATACATACACAACCACGAGGCAGTGGTGGGATTCAAATAATTTAACAACTAGTTTTCTGTCCTAATGATTGCTTTAAATATAAAAGAATGATCATACAGTTAATATTTAAATAACAACAATAAAAGAGATATACAAAACTAGATTATGCTATAAGAAAGAGTTTTAAAATACTAATGAAAAAATATTAAATAATACCTGACAAAAACAATAAACCTGCTATTTAAGATATTTCCATATTGCTTCTTGGTTGAAGTCCTCACTTGCAATTTCTTCACTTTTATCTGAGTATAAAAAATGAGAGGGAATAAAAATGTAATATCTCATCAAAGATATAACAAGTTTTATGAAATGAATAAAAAAATATTACAAGCATAGTTCCATCCAATTTTTTCATCTATGGATGGAATGAACATTACTACAGGCGCTTAGAATACGTTGTTGCACATATAAATGTTAAAAAAGAGCAAAGGATGTAAATTTGTGATTTCCACATTGGGCAGCTGCTCAGGCATCCACCTTAGAGAGAACCCTGATTACAAGTGCCATTTTAATAACCGGTTTGCCATAATCAAAAAGAAAAAATTAGATGTTGGTTCTACCAGACCAGTGCGAACTAGCTGAATCCCACCACTGACTATAATTTATCAATTTTGTCCAAAATTTTCAATTTTTTTTTTTAAATTTTTCATATATTTTAAAAAACAATTAAAAATGCCATTTTCAAATCTATTTTTAGACTTTCAATGTAATTTTTTTTCAATTTCCAGCTTCAGTATGTTAAATACCTCATAAAATTAATTAGCAGAAATTGTAAATCTTTTTAATAAAATTCAGCACTGATGTAGGGCTAGCAAATTAATGAAATAATCATTTATTTTAGATTCAATATTGGATGAATTAGCAAAATGATCTTTCCAAATTCTTATTGTGTCTTTAAATATTTAAATTAAACAATCACATAATATTATGAGAATTTGCTGTAGTTGATCACAATGCTAGGAGTATTTTCTGTCCCACTTATATAATTCTGATTCTGAAATCTATTCTTAAGTGGATGCTTAGATATAATTATTTATAATTATTCATTATAAAATCCTTCTAAATGTATTACTAAATCAAGTTTATTTCTAAATTTGACTGAAACAGAACTTCATGAATCTCATGTTTTTTTTAATTTTTGCTAATATATTTAATTCATGCTTTTTCTATTAGAAATGTAGAAGTATATTTTTTGTAATAAATCTTCTAAATTGGAGTTTTATAAAATAACAAAATATATAATTATTTATAATTATTCATTATAAAATCCTTCTAAATGTATTACTAAATCAAGTTTACTTCTAAATTTGACTGAAACAGAACTTAATCATGAATCTCATGTCTTTTTTAATTTTTGCTAATATATTTAATTCAGGCTTTTTCTATTAAAAATGTAGAAGTATATTTTTTGTAATAAATCTTCTAAATTGGAGTTTTATAAAATTCATGAGATTGAAAATCCTTAGAACAGCTTTTGTGAAGAAAATAAATTACCACCCAAGGCACTTCTCTTGGACAATGCTCCAGGACATACTCAAAACCTTGATGTAATAAGACCACCATTGGATATCAAAGTTGTTCATGAGGTTGAAAATCCTTAGAACAATAGTTCTCAATCTGTGGTACATGTATAATCTTGATTTCCTATTTGTATACAAGATATATTTTGTTGGTGGTACTGAAATTTTTAATTTTGACTTTGGTGGTACACATTTATGAAAAGATTGAAAATTGCTGCCTTAGAATTATAAAATGCCATCATTCCTATCTTCCAATATATTTTCTAATTATAAAATTATTCTAATAATACTTTTGTTACATGAGTTAACTTTTATGTTTCTAAATGAGATACATTCTGTTTTATTTATTTAATAAAATCTTTATATTTGTTTTTCATGAATATATAAGTAATTTCATTAAGTATATAATATCCTAAATTAATATGTTTTTTTCTTGCTTATTATTATTATTATTTGTATAAGATTTTTCTAATAACATTTACATCATATATATTAAATTTTTAGAATATTTTGATAAACTGTTTTTCTTCTTTTCATAGGTGCAAGCTTTACTAGTTGATAAAAAAGTATCTGAAGCTTTGGAACTTGCTGAATATGCTAATAAATCTGGTCTTTCCAAAGAACAGTGCAAAAATGTATTAATTTTTATATATTATTATATTATGCATTTTATCTTCAATATATATTTTCATTTTTTAATCAATATTAATGTAGTAAATTTAATAAATATTTCATTTTTATAATAATGATTTGAGTTTATCACATTTAATCATTGAATATATTTAATAAAAAAAAATGAAGAAACATTTATTTGATTAAATGAAAAATTTAGAATTATGATTAAATGAATTTTAAATTGTTTTTTATTTTAACAATATATTTTTCAAACAGATTATGCAGAAGATAAGACAACAAGCTGGATTTATAGAATTTTCCTTATTTCATTTTGATAAAGCAAAAGAATATTTCCAATTAGCATGTTTAGATATAAGAGAAGTATGTTTGAATTATATTAAATCTAATTTTATGTTGTTGATAATTGAGATTCCAGATTATATAGGAATTTTATTTTTGGAAACACAGTACAGTTTGTTTCCAGAAACATATACCCTATGATAAAAATTATGTAATTTAAAGTACTATATTCATAAAAATAGCAGGAAAAAAGCCTACATTGAAGCTTCAATAGATTTGTAAATTACTATTGCTATATTTGAAATAATATACAAAACACTGATTTTTTTTTGTGCATGGATGTGTATGTGTGTGTGTTTGTATGTATGCATGCACACACCTATGCACAAAAATCAGTGTTTTGTTTTTTTTTTTCAAATATAGCATATAATAAAATATATATACCTTTTTTATTTAAAAATTGAAAAATTTACAATATAGATGATATTCAGTATCATCACATGTTATTTTCTTAGCTTGTTTTTCTCATCCAGATCGTCCATGGGATCCACATAATATCAAATTCAATATTAAATATCATATTTTAAAGGAGGTATTTATGCTGATTTAAAAATATACTCTATATATATTATACGTATAGATAATACAACTAGTGTGCAATGTTAATATTATAAAAAATTTCCATTGAAAATTATTGTTTTGTTATTAATTTAAACAGCTTTTAATTGTTTTATACACCTAGCCCTCGATTTGCAGGGCACTCAATTTACACAGTTTTTAAATGATAACAAAAAAATTTTTTTTGGGGTTTTATTTTGATTGTTTTGCATTATTTTCCAATTTATAAATTAAAAGAGTATCATATTGTCATGTTTTGTAGGTTTACGAGTTCGTAGAGAAAGAGTATCATATTGTCACGTTTTGTGGGTTTACGAGTTTGTAGAGAAGAGTATCATATTGTCACGTTTTGTAGGTTTACGAGTTCGTAGAGATTAGTGATTTTATTTTGATTGTTTTGCATTATGCCATTTATAAATTAAAAGATTTGTTTTGCATTATGCCATTTATATATTAAAAGAGTATCATATTGTCATGTTTTGATTATGCCATTTATAAATTAAAAGAGTATCATATTGTCATGTTTTCTGAGTTTACAAGTTCATTAATAAAGAGTGAATACAGCTATATTTCGTATAGTCCAATTTATTAAAATAGAGAGTGAATACAGCTATATTTCATATAGTCCAATTTATTTACACATTTGTGGGTTTACGAGTTCGTAGAGATTAATAAGGAGTGAATACAGTTATACTTCGTATAGTCCAATTTATTTACACTAAAGAGTGAATACAGCTATATTTCGTATAGTCCAATTTATTCACAAACAGATTAATAAAGAGTGAATACAGTTATATTTCATATAGTCCCATTTATTTACACACAAAATAAACAATCTAGTTTCAATAATCTGTCTTTAATTCAGAATAACTCACAGTTCTTCTTAGTCCACTTTCATAACTAAATTCAATACAAAATCCGATAATTATCTCATACAACACTAGTTACTAAATTCAATACAAAATCCGATAATTATCTCATACAACACTTATCTGTATGTCTTTAAACAGAATAACTCAGTTCTTCTTAGTCCACTTTTGCTTTCACAATTTATCACTCAATAATTCACAGTTCTTAGTCCACTTTCGCTTTCACAATTTATCGCTCTCTTAATTATCTCATACAACACTAATCTGTGTCTTTTATTCAGAATAACTCGCATTCTTCCTAGTCCACAATATATGTCTTTAATTCAGAATAACTCACAGTTTTTCTTAGTCCACTATGTCTTTAATTCAGAATAACTCACAGTTCTTCTTAGTCCACTTTTCATGTCTTTAATTCAGACTAACTCACAGTTGTTCTTAGTCCACTTTCGCTCCTTTAATTCAGAATAACTCACAGTTCTTCTTAGTCCACTTTAGCTTTCACAATTTATCGCTCTCTATTAATTTTTACTGTCCAAGTCTCGCAGTTCAACTAAACTCAACTCACCCTTGCAGCTCACTGTCCAAGTCTCGCAGTTCAACTAAACTCAACTCACATGCAGCTTGCCTATTTATGTTTGAATGCTTTTATTGTTTTTATTTGTAAGGGAATATTGTTAATTATTGCCCAACCGCCGAAGGCGACCAGGCCCGCCGCCAGCACGCCCACCAGGACCCGCCCCCCACCACTGCGCAACGCCTGCATCTGTCCACCTTTCCCAGTGGCCGGCCTCGCGCGGCCGACTTCGTTCTTCTTTATAAGCAGCGCAGCGGGACCCCACCCTGACCCCTGAATGACAATCCTGTCAGTTTCGCCGGACACCCCGCGCTGGCAGGCCGCCCGGCGCTCTCGTAGACTTCGCTGAGTCCTTCCGGAGCCCGCTCGATGTCACCAACCCCCGGCGCCCGCCGGCCCTGCCCCAGGGCCTACGCCCCCTGGCTGCTGTCGCTGGCGGCGACATTGCTGCTGGCAGTCGGCGCGGCGCTGGCGCAGTGGGACCTGGAGTCGATACTGAGCCGTGCCGAGCAGCGCTACGGCGAGCTGGGCGCGGCGAAATCGCGCCTGGGCGACTGGGGCCGCCTGCTCGAACAGGGCGGCACGCTCGACGAAGCGGCCAAGCTGCGCGCGGTCAACGACTTCTTCAACCAGTCGCTACGCTTCACCGACGACATCGAAATCTGGCAGCAGGAAGACTACTGGGCGACTCCGGTCGAGGCGCTGGTCAAGGGCGCCGCCGACTGCGAGGACTACGCCATCGCCAAGTACGTGACCCTGCGTCGCCTCGGCGTCGCCAGCGACAAGCTGCGCATCACCTACGTCAAGGCCCTGCGCCTGAACCAGGCGCACATGGTGCTGACCTGGTACGCCAGCCCGGGCGCCGACCCACTGGTGCTGGACAACCTGATCGGCGAGATCCGCCCCGCTTCGCAACGCGACGACCTGTTGCCGGTGTACGCCTTCAATGCCGAGGGCCTCTGGCTGCCCGGAGCCGACGGCGGACGCCGGACCGGCGACAGCAAGAAGCTGTCGCGCTGGCAGGACCTGCTGACCAAGATGCGCGCCGAAGGCCTCGACCTCGACGCACCCAAGGAGGATTGAATGTCACTGCTCAAGCAATTGTTCCTCGCCATCTGCCTGTTCCTCGTCGTCGCCTTCAGCGGCAGCTTCGTCAGCAGCGTGGAGAACTCCCGCGAGCAGTTGCGCGGCCAGTTGCGCTCCCATGCCCAGGACGCCGCCACCGCCCTCGGCCTGTCCCTGACGCCGCACGTGGACGACCCGGCGATGGTGCAACTGATGGTCAGCTCGATCTTCGACAGCGGCTACTTCGCCAGCATCCGGGTGATCGACATCAAGAGCGGCAAGCCGCTGGTCGAGCGCGTGCAGGCGCATGACGAGCGCACGGTGCCAGGCTGGTTCGCGCGCCTGGTGGATCTCCAGCCCCAGGGTGGCGACGCACTGATCATGCGCGGCTGGATATAAATAATTATATTAATAAATTTTTAATTGAAAGAATTTTCAAAACTTATTAAAAATTTTTTAGAGATTTTGTTAGATTTATTTAGATTTGTAAGTTAACTTTTGTACAACATTTTTCATTTTGTATATCATTCACTGGGCCGGATTTACCAATAGGCCAACTAGGCTGCATCCTAGGGCTCTGCGGTTTTAGGGGCCCCAAAACTATTAATCAGTTTTCAACCTAAACTTTTAATAAGAAAAAATGGGTTTTTATTAAAGTGCTAGATAGATGTAAAATTTTAAAGGTTCCTTATAAGTTATAAGGAGCCTTTAAAATTAAACAAAATTTTAAAGGTTCCTTATAAGTTATAAGGAGCCTTTAAAATTAGACTTTAAAGGTTCCTTATAAGTTATAAGGAGCCTTTAAAATTAGACATAGTTGATTTGAATTTTTAGGGGCCCCCAAATCCTTGCTATAAGCGTCCAAGGGCCCCCAAAAATGCAAATCTGGCTCTGATCATTCATTTCTAGATTTTTCAGAATTTTTTTATTATTCACCTAATAGGAAAATTATAATATTCTAATATAGGAAAGACCCTTGGACAAGGTGCTTTTGGAAGAGTAGTTAAAGCTGAAGCAATTGGAATTGAAAATGGTGAAACTTCTACAACTGTTGCTGTAAAAATGCTTAAAGGTAATGTAAATTATAATTTCAAACAAATTAAACTTATATTATTTCTATATCATTCAGTTAATTCACTAATAAATATGAAGAATGCCTTCAAGAAAAATAGCATTTGAAAATGTAAACAATAAAAATTAAATTGATTAATTTAAAAAATGAAACTTTTTAGTTAAAAAAATTGATTTGATTAGAGAAAATAATTTTTACTATCTTATTTATTTGAATTTTAATTCTCTTTGAAAAATTATTTTATTTTAATTACTGGTGGTAGAATTTTAATAAAATGTAGATGATATGAAATGAATTCTTAATATAATTTATGAAATACTAATTATTCAAAGTTTTGATATGTCAAAACTACATACAGGGTGATGCTGCTAAAATTGCAATATAGCACAAAACTAATAATCCAACATCTTATATGCAGAATGCTCAGAAAATTGCTACATTCCAGAATATAATAAGAGAGTAGAATCCCTGCATACATGGATTTAATATAGTAATTGCAGTATGTGCTCTAATGAATGGTAGATCACAGTTCTATCTTCATTTGCCATTATTATAAACCTTAATCATCCAACAAAATCAAATAAAACTCTAAATGGTAACACACATACATTCAATGCATAATTTTTCCATTCTGTTGTCATATTCTTTAGCAGGATTATACACTATTATTAATCATTTTCAAATTACATAATGCCATTTAAATTTAGTTTTAATCTGTTGTTTGAATATTTTTATTTTATTTTCAATTTGCATTATTATTATTAAAATCTTTGTTAAGCAAAGAAATTTATTAGGGATTAATAACCGAATAACAGCCAATAAATTTATTAGGGAAGAACCAAATAACAGACAAGAAATTCATTAGAAATTACATATCAATTTATAAATAATTGAAATTAATGATTAAATTAAATTTTACAATGTGACTCCATTTATTGATTAATAACCAAACTAAAAATTTTAATATTTATCTGAAAATAAAATAATGTCTTAACATCCTACCAGTTGGACCACTAGGATACCAGGCAAATTTTTCCTTCAGATGGTTTATATAACTGAAATTTAGACAAACACAAATTGGACAGGCCAACAAGCTACAATCTTGACTGAGCTAACTCAGTAACCATGAGCTAGTAAGTTTGTTTGCTTGATTAATATTATCTTACTGAGCCATTCTATAATCTGCCTGACTTTTCCAAAGAAGACTTGTGGCACACTTTCATTTTTTCAGTTTGTAGCCATCAATGTTTCTTGTTTTTAGTCAGGCTTTATAGATATCTTTTTTTTTTTTTTTTTTTTTTTTTTTTTTTTTTTTTTTTTTATTTTTTTTTTTTTTTTTTTTTTTCTTTTTCTATACCTCAGATTCTATTACCTCAGTCTTCCAGATTTGTTTGTTGATAAAATATTTTTCATTTTTTGTGATATTAGTGTAACTATGGTGCAAATATTTACATATTCAGTGAAACAGCTCCAAGCTCCATTTGGTGTTTCATTGGAGTCAGTTTAATATCACAGTTTTAAAAGAAGTTTCCATGTGGATCTTATATTCCATTAATTTCCACCACTTTATATGCAGTTGGACTTTGTATTGGTCTTGCATGAATATTTATTAGAGCTGATGTTTATGTCAAGTACCAGTAGGTGATGTTGAGTTGCTACTTTTTCTGATGGACTAGCTTTTGTGCCAGTTATTCTAATGAGATACAGGTAGGCCTTGATTAGTGCGAGTTCGAATAATGCGATTTCGATTAGTGTGACTTATAAAATTGATACCGTTTTTCAGTTAGTGTGAGCAAATATTCGATTAATGCAAGTTGTAAGCATATACCAATCTTACTAACAAAGCTCTGCCTCCTTTTATGATGTCAATTAACAAATTACCGTTAATTTTCGGTTAGTAAAACTGGACAAGGAGCAGTCCAAAAACAGTCACTTGGCTTTGAAGGGGTGAAACATCAGAAAGATGGGCTTTTTGCCATTAACTGTTTAACATTACTGTACTATTATTTAGCTTTGCTATCGTATACATACAGTATAATACAGAATTTTCTCTTTTGAAAAGTATTGAAATGAATAAAAGGAAGAACACTTTTGACGATAAAACAGGAAACGAAAAAAAGAAGAGGTTAGTGATTACGCTAGAGCAAAAATGGATGTGATTAAGCGACATAAAAGCAGTGCTCCACTTCCATTTTTGATTTGCTCTTTTGGTTTCGATTTGGCGGTTGGTTTGATGATGGTATGAGAGACAATTCCTGGTAAGTTATTAATTTAGATGATGAACAATGATGTAAAATATGAAAATAAATGTTTCTTAAACAGTTAGTGTTAAGTTAGTATTGTGGTTATTCATTGTGAGGTTAACTAATAGCTGGAATCTCACAAAGCAAGAACCAATTACCATATTTTACATATAGTTAATACGTCGAATAGTGCAAATTCGAATAGTGTGAGAAATTCGTAAACCAATTATTCACACTAATCAAGGCCTACCTGTAATTTTTATGAATCAATCAATAGATGATTTTTGTGGTTTGACTTTTGCTGCTATATGTGGTTAGGTATGATGTTCTGTTTTTGAAAAAGGTATTGGAAACTGCAAAGTTGTGGGCTTCCACACATTCTAGGATGCAGGTGCCTTCTTTGGTGTATCTTCCATATCTTCTTCCTTGTAAACATGTTTGAAGTCATTTAGATTTTCTCTAATGAAAATTTGTTCACTGATATTGATGCCTGGAAGTTACCTTTCAAATTCATTCCAAAATTTATCTTTTATCTGCTGTGGGCAACCAATCTATGGTGCATAGACAAAAATAAATCATAGGGTTGGAATCATCTATGCTGATTTTAATAGATATTAGTCATAAAGGTCTGTGTCACTTCTATAACAGTTAAGCAGTTCCTGCTCATTACAACTGCAACATCATTTTTACCAATCTTTAGTCCAAAGTTAGTTCTTAGTCCATCTAGTTTCTTGAATGCAGGCTATGTCAATCCTTCTATTTTTTAAAGAATTGGCAAGCTCATGGCTATGCTCAATAAGTTAATGTTAACAGTTGCTAGTTGAAGATTTGATTTTGATTTTTGATTCGCAATTTAGGTCTATCTTGTCCACTAGCAAGTAGCCCCAATAGTCTGATCATATCATTAGGGTGATGATGATATGCATTGCTTATGGAGGCAGTACTGGTCTAGGGGTCCCAGCACCCTGATGCAGCTTTTTACTCAGTGCCCTTACAATTTTTTTCCCAAACAAAAAAACCATTTCAAATTCATCCACTTTATAAATGAATTCAAATGTGAGCTAGATCCTTCATGAGCACTGAGAGTTTTCAACTAATTTTGCCAATTTGAATATCCTTCTGTGGTTTTTTTTATTTTTGCACCCCTTTCCAATCAGAGATTACTAAGGGGCAGGCTTATTCCAACCATGGCTGCATTCACACCTGTGGAGGAAGGCTGGATGGTGAAGGATGGGGATCACTGGACTGGGCCTAATATCCCAAAAACACTTTCAGGAGGTGCTGGACCCAGGACACAAATTCGGATCCTCTTGCACAGTATTCCAATGTTTTACCACTCAGCCATCTGGCCACCACTCTTCTGTGATTAAGTTTCTTTGCAGGTAGAGAGGTAGTGCCATCAATTTTTCTAAAAACTTTGTCAATTTGCCTTCTTAATTTTTCTTCCTTGATTTATTTGGCTGCTTTCTGTTTTTGATTTTCTGCACCTGATAATTTTTTTATGCATTTTTGAAATAAGACTAAATAAAAATTGACTTCTTTCACTAGAAAATAACTTGCAGCAAAAGCAAAATACTATGTTTACAGAATATGAATATATGAGCTCTAATCTTTGAAGAATATCATTGTTATAGCTACAACCAAAATCATCTTGTGGAAATGATTTATTTTTGAATTTGTTCTGTCAGGCCTTGCTCAATAATAATTTTTCAAATTTTGTTATTAATAATTTCAAGGCAAGTGGCTGGATCGTTTGATTTAAATGAAATAATGTTTTCATTTTTGCTTACAGTTGATGTTGAATTCATAATTGTTGATTTTGATGGCTGATGTGATAAAGATGATGAAGATGAATCAGTGATCCTTTTGGTAGTGATGAATTGATTTAGATGATCTTCACATTCTGTTAAGTCTTTCATTTGGGAGTTGTAATCATGACAGGTTGCAGGTAGAGAGGTAGTGCCATCAATTTTTCTAAAAACTTTGTCAATTTGCCTTCTTAATTTTTTTTCCTTGATTTATTTGGCTGCTTTCTGTTTTTGATTTTCTGCACCTGATAATTTTTTTATGCATTTTTGAAATAAGACTAAATAAAAATTGACTTCTTTCACTAGAAAATAACTTGCAGCAAAAGCAAAATACTATGTTTACAGAATATGAATATATGAGCTCTAATCTTTGAAGAATATCATTGTTATAGCTACAACCAAAATCATCTTGTGGAAATGATTTATTTTTGAATTTGTTCTGTCAGGCCTTGCTCAATAATAATTTTTCAAATTTTGTTATTAATAATTTCAAGGCAAGTGGCTGGATCGTTTGATTTAAATGAAATAATGTTTTCATTTTTGCTTACAGTTGATGTTGAATTCATAATTGTTGATTTTGATGGCTGATGTGATAAAGATGATGAAGATGAATCAGTGATCCTTTTGGTAGTGATGAATTGATTTAGATGATCTTCACATTCTGTTAAGTCTTTCATTTGGGAGTTGTAATCATGACAGGTTGCAGGTAGAGAGGTAGTGCCATCAATTTTTCTAAAAACTTTGTCAATTTGCCTTCTTAATTTTTCTTCCTTGATTTATTTGGCTGCTTTCTGTTTTTGATTTTCTGCACCTGATAATTTTTTTATGCATTTTTGAAATAAGACTAAATAAAAATTACGTAAATTTGTTGTTTTACATTAAAAATTTGAGATGTATATGATTTAAAAGCTTATTTTCTATAAATGAATCAGACCTACCACAGTAATTAAACAAAACACTGGTAACACAGTGTTCAAAAAAATTCAAAATTCAGTTTGAAATAAAATTTGTTAAAAAGCAGCCAACGGTTGGTAAAATTTTTTGTGTTTTGCATGTCTGTTGTCATCATTGCATAAATGAAAACCAATGAGAGTTCATATACAAATTCGCCTATGTTTATACAACAATACAATATTGTATGACAGTACGAGTGTTTCATATCTGCCCCAGTGGGAAAAATGAGCTGTGCTCCATCAGCGAGCCGTAAAGGTGCATAGAAAAGAGACAAACGAAGAGAAACGCTTTCGACCTTTCTCAACAGGTCTTCGGCGTTTTTTCTGAAATAAAGGTTTATTTCTGCATAGTGCTTAGTTTGTCTCTTTACTGAAATAAAGGTCTATTTCTGCATAGTGCTTAGTTTGTCTCTTTGCTATTATTAGTTGCAGAATGTCTACAGCTTTAGTAAAGTGCATAGAATTTTGCTCAAATATTTTAATTGAGATCCAAAAGAAGTAATTGTGAAGGTGAGAAACAAATGATGAATGCTCCTCTCCTATGACATACCTATAATTTGTTTCAGAATGTGTGTCAGTGAAGGGCTTATGGGTTTATGTACTTCTCTTACTATTGCAATTACTTTGAATAAATGCTTCTTATTCTATTTTTAGCTTTGATGCAAACTTTGAAAATGAACAGAATGAACAAATGAGAATAAAATGTTTTATGGTATTACCTACTAATTTATTGTGATTAGTATTTTTTATTTAGTACATCAGTATAATCATTATTTATATTTAATCATTTTCATATAAGCATTACCATTTGATACAGCATGTTATCATGCTGTATCAAATGAATAGCTTAACCCTCCAAGCATATGCTTTTGTCACAAAGTCGATCTGCTTGGTCAGTCAGTGATCAGTGGAGTAGAGCTCATTTGTGCTAGATTGGATTTTTTTTACTGCATTCCCTCCTTTAACATTTTCTTTTGTTTATCTGTGATTTTCACATCTTGGTGAGTTAGGATTACTATAATTAGCATTTTTCAGTAAAGCTTTTTACATTAAGTTAAACTGAAATGTAAAATATTAATATATGACAAGAATAGATGATGAATTATAAATATATTTGAATACAGAGAATGAATGAAATGTTATAACAGCACCCATCATAAGCACTGTTCTGACTTCCATTTATGAAATTAAGCATAGAATATATATTGGGGAAATGATCATTTTGGCACCCTTCTTTTGAAGGCACTCCAGTGTGGTGCATCATCTGCTTACCGGGTTGAGCTGGCTCTGTATGGAGAATGCTCTAGCATTATGTGTATAAATTTTGATCATCAGTACCTGGTGATGTGATGATAAGATTTATTTCAGCCAGCTTATCACAAGAGTCTGTCACAGAAACACAAAGTTTTATAAAACCAGGTTGACTTCTGTATCCAATCTGTCTTCTTTTTCATCTGGGTCTGGGACCAGCAATGGCAGAATTTATTTTAATATTTAGTAAACAATGAAAATTCTATATTTCACATTATTTAAGAAGTGTATTTATTGCCTGAGAAATTTATCGAGAGTATTATATTTTTATTGTGAAGTGCTTTCTTAATAGGTTTATGATATTTAACAAAGCAGGTGTAGCTGAAGTGGACATATTCGGCGAGAGATCCTTTGCCTGCTTACTTAAAAACTTAGTTCAAATATGGCGGGAAATTCAATTTGAAATTTTTCCGGATTTAGCTGGCACACCCTGTATAGCTTATTTTATTCATAAGACTTGCTGCTCTCCAAAAAATAACAAACATTTCATTGGATGCTAAGATTTTATAAAAAATTTGTTTTCTTTAATCTCCTGTAATGAACAAAAAGTTATGAAAGAAATAAAATTCAAAACATTTTTTATATTGTTAGAATGAGAATAAAAAAATGTAATAAACTAAAAATTTCAAAAGATTTTGATGAAAATTAAGCGAGATTTCACAATATGAATTTTTTGCATATATATTGGGTTTATTTTGAAATATATGATGGACTTCATAGGGTTAATTGCAATAAACAAATGCTACACATTTGTAAAAAGACATTTCAAATCACATATGAATGTATTCAATACAATATTGTTGGATTTGTGTAAAAAATTCTTTTTTCTGCTGTGAAATCATGAAAATCAAAATGTCATCTAAAAAGTGGAAGTCATACACCCTCTGTTTTTTATTGATATATTATGTAAATAATTTTCATTCTTGATAAGGCAGTAGTTCATTTCTCTAAAAGATCATCTATTTATCTGTTAATAATAATGAAGAATAAAAATTCTTTAACATTTATGTGATATAATAATAATGAAATTATAATTTGCTTGATATTAAAGCTTATATTTTCATTTCTTTAGATACTAAATCATTACTTATACTATTGATTTTGTTGGCATTTACTTAATTTTATTGTGGTCAAATTGTATTTCTGAGATTGGAATCCCTGATTTTAACATTATGTCTATCAGAAAATTGATTCTTGATTTATGAATTCATATTTCACAAGCAATTTCCAGGTCATTTTTGGAGATTCTTTTTACCTCTCCCAGAAAGAGGGATAGAATTTAAAGATCTGGTTCTTCTTATTAACCCAGAGACACCAACAGGAATGATAGAAGAAGCTAATTGGGGAGTGCCACTCAATTACTGAAAACCTTGTTAACACTATCTTCCCTTGTAACCCTTTTCCACTTTCACCTAGCTGATTCAGACAATTTTGCCTGTATAGATCAGTTTTTACTGATAGAAGAGGTAAACTATCCTACCTCTAAGAGTAAACTGGTAACACCTGTCCCCTCCTCAGATTCATTAGAATTGCTAATCCCATTAGTTAACATCCAATCATAAATAATAATCTCTGCTAAATCCTTGTAAGTACTATAAGAAAATTATCAAAAATACAAAAACTGATTCTAAAATCCAGACAAATTTAATATTTTTAACAAAAAAATAAAAATATTTTTTGACTCCATTACTGAACACTCTTCACTTACATATTTTCTCATTATATATATATAAAACTGAAGAGAGGTCAGTAATGGAGCCAAAAGCATTTTTATTAATTGTTTTTTGTTTAAAATATTAAATTTGTCTGGTTTTTAGAATCTGCTCTTTTGTGCTTTTAACTTTCTTTTAGTATACTAACTCCATAATGATGTGGAAAATGCAATCCTTTTAGAAAAAATGGATCACCCAAAAGATTTTCTTGCCATTATCATCTCTAATAATTCAAAAAATTGGAGATAAAAGAAAACCATCATCTGGTTATTCCCCAATATAGATGGAAGGCTAAATATGATAAGATTTATGCTCAGTGCTTTTCAGAAATTATTCACATCACTATCTTTCACTACTCTCTAGTACCACTCAGCTCAGAATATGCCACATCTTAGCTTGGGTAGAATCAGCATGCTTTTGATCAAAAGAGGCAGTTCTAAACTTGAGCTCCCAGCCTTTATTGTCCCCTCCACAACAAGATGAGTTTGAAATTTTGGATAAATCTTATATTGGAATTGTTATAGACAAGAATAAGTCTCACTGTAATAAAAAAAATAATTATTCTGCAGATAGTCCTCAACTTATGACTTCTTGTACTTATGATATAGTCAATAAATTCTATGATTGTCAGTGCAGTTCGTGTGTGCCAGTCCATGTGCAATGTAACAAAGTTATTCTTTTTGTGTTTGTTTCCTGTAGTTTTAGATTTTTAAAAATTTATTATGATAACATATAATGTCATAATAATGGTTGGTAGTGAGAAATCCATAAATTTAGGTCATTTCCAACTTCCAACTGCTCCAATTTATGATCACAGAATTTAAATCAATAACTTGAAGATTAACTGTATTCTATTTAGCTGATTCTAGTTATGAACTACTTTGCATATTTCATAGCCATTTTGTAAACTGAAATAACTGAAAAACTGTTATCATCTAGAAATAAATTTTTGAATTCTAATTTTTTTTTAAAGCAATAAGAAAAAATTCAAATTAAAAATGCAAAAAAACTTACCTGTTTAAGAAATTGCACAAATATTAAATACAAACACCGTGAAATTACGAACGGTACTGAGTTAATAGATTGACAAAACGATTTTATTTGATTTTGAATGTATTTTACACTATTTCTTATGCAATGACGTTTATTCTGGTTAACAGTTAATCAAATCTATTTTCGTAAGAAATATGACATTGTAATGACATCTACAGTTTACCATATGAATTATTATTTATTACTTTTCTAGAAATTACATAAACTATATTGCTGAGATATAGAATAGATGTGATTTTTTTGTATTCATTTTATTCATCAATAAATTTTTTGGCATTATAGCTATTAGTTTGAGGGCCGCGGTTTGCCCAACCCTGTTCCGATCTTGTGTGTTGTGTATAAAATAGTGTATTTTGTAATTTAGTTTGTTATAAAATAGTAAAACACATATAATAAAGTAAATAATATAGTGTATCTCTCTCACCTCATCAGTTACGGCAGTGGGATGGAGATCCGATAACGAATTAATCTATTTTACATAGTGTATAATAAAATATATCAGAGATATAAACAATCTGTATTTTATAAATTATAAAAATTAATATATCAATATAATTATAAAATTAATTATAGGTTGTTTTCATGTAGTTAATAAGTTTATATCCAGAATTATTATCTTCGTCGTCAACTTTTGTACGTTCAGTTCCTCCCCTCCATGAAATTGCAAACATTGAACAAATGTGTTCTAATGATTCTTCCTTGATAAGTCAGTGCAAAGAATTTTTGTTGCAGTATTTAGAAGAATTAAGATTTTCTCAAAATGCTGTAAATTACAAATTCGTAAGTATCCAAAGTTTTATAATCAGTTTTTAATATTTGTCAATTCTTCAATTAAAATATTATTATCTAAATTTCAATATTCACAGGAAATTGATACAGCTATATTAAAACTTTATGCTGCTACAAATTCACCAAATCTGCTTAGTTTAGTTGGGAGTATAGAAATTTTCTGTGATAATAAAGAATGCATTCAATATTTAACTCAATGTGAAAAATATCATGCATTAGCTGTCTTCTATCATACTTTGAAAGAAAATGAAAAAGCATTGCAGATTTGGGCAAGGTAAAGTAAACTGTATAATCCTTATCAGAATAAATAATACAATCAATTTTTTTATCTATATTAAAAATATTCATATTAGATATAAACACTATATTCATTGAAAGTTTTCAGTTAATATAATATAGGAATTGGGTAACTAAAATTACAAGAAATTCTTAAGTTTCAAATAAAAAATATTACAGAAATTGCTGCAATTAAAGAAAAATAAATGAAAAATCTTAATTTTAATATTAAATTGGTAGAGAGAAAAATAAGTACCTCTTGGTTTATATTATGGTCAATTTAACAAGCTTTACTTTTGAGTCATCCCAAAAGTATTGCTGTTTTTAGCATTAAGTTTTGGAGGGATATAAAATATATATCCATTCAAATGGATATATCCATTTTAATCAGTAATACTCTTCAAGCATTGTAAAAACTTAATTGTATTTATAAAACTTTAAAAATTCATGTTTAAACAAGCTAAGATATGTTTGAACAAATACGGTAAAAAGAACATTATTTTTGGGATAACCTGATATTTAAATGTACTGTATATTATTATTTTGTTTGGTGAAGATAAATTTTTGTTTTTGCTAAGAAACTTCATCATCAATCAATTATCTCTGAAATTTGTTTAATTGAATGATTAGATTTTGTTAAAATATGAATTTTAATTTCTAATTCATATTTTAACAAATTTTTCTTGCATATTGAGTCCTCAAACTGTTCTGGTAATGAATTTGTTATTTGAATGCTTATTATCACTGCAATTATTAGTAAATGAATAGTTGATTGTCTTTAGGATTCTTTTGCTTATTTTCTTTATTGATTCTATCAATTATACAGATTGTCCCCAACTTATGTAGATTTGACATGTGTAGATTTGTACTAATGTATAAATTCTCTGTAAATGTATAATGTATAAATTATAAGAAAAATATACTGATCAAAGCAGATAAAAGCTATAATGCAGAGATGAGCATTTTTCTTCTAATTTCATTATGTATTATATGGACATGTGCTTTATAAGCTTATTAAGTTAGTTTTAGTTAATGAACCAGGCCTGGACTCAGACCCTTTCTGAAAAACTAAAGTTTGGGATTCTGAATTGAATTTGGATCTTCCAAGATAGTATGTGGCTGTTTTACCCTATGACTTATATGCTTATTCTTTAATATGATTATTTTTAATGTTATGTCCATAATTCACTAGTATTGTCATTTATACTCTGACATATGGTATGTTTCACTTTACAGTTTTTTATGTAAGTTAGGAAATGATTGTACAGTACTGTTTCTGGCAGTGATCACTTTTAGAAACCATTATAGGTTGGCCAATCTCCATGATAGATCAATTAGAAGGTTGAAAGATAGGATTCAATGGACCAAGCCAAATTTCCTCTTGAAAAGTGAAAGATCCAGATTTGAGCCCAGATTCTCCAAAGTAGTAAAGAGTGCTTTACCATGCAGCCATCCAGCTGACAGTAATAAAATGGAAAGCAGCATAAAACAAGAGAGAAGAGCATATTTCATAAATGGATTTTAATGTTCTGCATGAATTATTATGACTATTATTTTCATGCAAAGAATATTTTAATAAAATGACTAAACAATATCACACACCAATTTTTATTGAGGAAATTTTTTTTTTATAATTTTTTTGCTGCTTTCCAATTAGAGATTATTAAATGATGGAGCTATTCTAGAGGCTATCATAGACTGACTATTCCCTGATTGGATCAGCCAACAGATATTCAAGATGAAACTTAGATATATAAGTTTTAAATTGAATTCATATGCTTCAGATTGTAAAATGCAGCTTTATTATGTAATATGTTCACTTCTATACTCGGTATGTCAGGATATTTCATTGACAGTTTTGGAATTCAGGAATACATCATAATTTTTTCCATTTATATCAATGGGTAATTTAGTCTTTGTTTACAAGAATAAAAATAATAATAAACTGAAATTGACTTGCATTCCATTTGTGATCTCTAATATCAGGTATATTAGTTTCACCAGAGAAATGAATTTTGAAATATCT
Organism: Olivierus martensii; assembly: GCA_000484575.1. Classification (NCBI taxonomy): domain Eukaryota; kingdom Metazoa; phylum Arthropoda; class Arachnida; order Scorpiones; family Buthidae; genus Olivierus; species Olivierus martensii. The sequence continues at coordinate 238,329 of AYEL01082909.1, read as the reverse complement.
TGTGCTTTCTAATGCTAATTAAATAAATTGCAATTTAAATAACTTACATTTATAATGATTGCTATAATAATATATGGAAATATCACTTGAAATTCTAATTTTAATGATCCAAATGATTATTAGATATATTCTACAAACAGTCCAACATTAAAAACAATAAACACAAAATGAGGTTTGGTCTAACTATAAATAACATAAAATATTATATAAACTTAACCATATATATATAAACAGTATAAGAGTAATGAAAATACATATAATAGAATATGTTAATTAATACTTTATGTTTTTATTGTATTTTTTTTTTACTGAAAAGCTCATTTTCTATAAATATAATTTTTGTGAATAATAATTGTTTATTTGTTCTCCATTCTAGACACTGATATGGTTATTGCTGCTGTTAATTTACATTTGAACAGATTTATATAATATGATTATGTGATTATAATAATGTTTTTGTTGACTATAAAAGAAAGTTAATCTAATTTGTTAAGTCTCTCAAATATAATATTAACCATCAGATTTCATCATTAATTTTCAAAAAATTCTTGAAATAACTTTAATGCTGAATGCAAAAGTAAAAATTTAACAATCAGTTTATAATAAATTTAAAATTTATATTGAAATAATTTTATTTTTCTTTTAGGCTCATTGTTGAAGAAATTCAGGATCCAGATTTTCCAGGATTAAAATATTTTGTAGAATTTTTAGGAAAGTAAGTAATAATTTATTAGATTATCTGTAGCTGTAGATTCAAGATCAGACATTTCGTTATAAAAATATTCATCTCAATAAGCTTTTAAATAAGAAAATTCTTCAAAACATTCGCGATTTCAACTGAAGGTATGTACAAAGCAGCTTTCAACTTGTTAGAACTCGCAAGTGCATGCATGTTCTAACAAGACCATATGACTCGTTTGATATAGACGACAATCGCGTCGCACCAAAAATAGGTCAGGTTGCATCTTTTTAGTCGCTGCGATAATTTAGTCGCATATGCGCGTGTTTGTGTTGGAAAGCATGTGTTCCATTTCTGCGACTGAATAATCGCGCGACAGAAAATCGCAAGTGCGCGCTTAGCCTTATACAGAGAAAATTGTCCCGCATTTCGACAGTTTCTCAACTCGACACTAGTTCGGCAACGGATATTAGTGTCGAATTGCGAGGTACGACTGTACAATAAATTATTATATAATTGGATTTTGGCGATTTTGAATGTTTTACTATATTTCACACAATTTTTTCGGGTAGTTATTATTTACCAAATTCATTTTCATATCAATTTCGATAGACTTTTCTATATTGTTGATTCAATTCTTCATCTATATTTTTAAAAAAATGCAATATTGTCAATTTGCCCTCATATATACTAATTATAGTTTACGAAAAATTATCTATGAAAAAATTATTTACAAAAAATATTACTATTAATTAAGTTGTTTCTCGAGGAAAATATTCAAAAATATTGAATGTTTTGATTGAAATTATATTCAGAATGAATTTAAAATATTTATGGAATATTAAAATTATAATATATTTCAACTTACATGTTCAGAAACTTTAACGAGATAATATAAATATATCATTATAAGTAGAATTATAAACAGCAATATCACTTCTATCGAATATCTTAGTGTCAAATGGAATTCATCATTTAATAGTATCTTCCTAAACAAAATTCAACGGAAATTACTCCAAATGCCAAAATAAGAGATAAGTCGTTCTGGATAACATTACAAACTTTCAAGCTGTCTTTGACATTCTGAATACATTCCCAAATAGTTATTAATGGGAATTTGTTTGCCAATTTTATTATTAATGAGAACTGCATCTTTTGAATTTTGCAGCGAAACAGCAGAAAATTAATATGAGCCAGTTCACAAACCAAAACATATGTAAACATGAATACAGTCGAAGCCAAACAAATTACTTTTGTAATTATCCATTTATAATTCGCAATCATCATAAAAATATAAGAAATTGTAAAGGCGATATCCAAGCTGACCAAAGTAACAGTTATGGTCCATAAGAAAACAATTCTGTTCTGTATTTTAATAATTTTTATGAAGAAACAGTTTTCGAAATATCGGTTCGTTTATTATTTTCGACCACAATATCCAATTATTTTTCAACATCTTCCTGTATTTTCGAGTATCCCAATTTATTAAATATTTGATTATCGACGCATTTACTATAAAATACCAAAGTCTAAAGTATTTTGCTAGTTTTCCAAATATTATGCAATTATCACACATGTTCAATGCCAGTGTTTCGTCGTTAGTTATGCGAATAAGGATATATTTTATAGCCTGTAGGAAAAAAAATATTTTCATAATCATGATGAATAATCTGAAATATACATTTTTCGTTTTACTTTCAATATCTACACCACTCATTGTCATCATTGTGAACATGGGAGCGAAGACAAATTTCGGAAGTAATAAATCTTTTCCTTCCATTTTGGAATATTTAAAAGTGAGATTAAAAATTAAATTTTCGTTAAAACTGGAACAAATTCAGCAACAGAAGTAAAGAATATCCATTCCGTTCTAACAGAAAATGTGCTTTGCCAATAATTGATTCGTAATGATAAAAATACCAAAGATTTGATCATAAAGATGATTTAATGCAAACTCATCCAATGCAACTTTTTAAATTATGTATGGAATGCTGCTAATTAATGATTTGATTTTTATTCTGCCAAAGAAATTCACTTTCAGATTAAAAGCAGGTATTCGTGATTATCGTTGCTATCGAAGTAATTTTCAGAAATTGATTTTGTTTGATAAGTTCACTAGCTTGGATATAAATGTAAATCTCAATGATAGTGCATTAAACTTAACAGACCACAGTATTAAATCATCTATAGAAATGCAAGTTTTCTGAATTTATCTTAGTATTTTTTATTTAAGAATTTTTTGTTTATTTTTGTATTTTTAATTTTATATTAAGGCACTCCTTAATGCATAAAACTAAAAATTCATATTTATGAAAGTTATACTGTCATATTATTGTTTGTGTTAGTTTATGTACTCTGTTATAGTAATATAGGTTTGCAAAATCATCCATATACGTTATTTATTTTTGTGATAATTGTTAATTACTTGGAGTAACTGCCATCAACTTGATAAAACCGATTATACTATGTAGAAAAATGAATTAAAGATAAGTTTTGATTTGGAAATTTTTACTAGTTTCTAAAACATTCTACTTTTATCAGAAAGTGTGAATTATTAAAATGCTATCAATTGTAAGTTTCGAATTCATCATCAGTAGAGCAATATTTTTTATTTCAACTACTGCTGGATATATATTCCTCCTTCTTTTATTTCCAGTTGTAGCCTATCTATCTGGAAAGCAAAGAAGGTCGGATATGTATGACTTTAACGAATAAAAATATCTAACTGATCTAACTATTCTGTTATTAAGAAATTACCACATTTGTTAAAATTTAAATGTGGCTATTTCGGTTGAATTTATTGTCTTAAATCATCAACCAAATTATCATATTTAAATTATAAAAATTTTGCAATCTCTTAACAATTGACTTGGCTTATTTTTTCATATTAGATGTTTTTCGTTGGATATATTTACAATTAAATTTTTATATGAAAACTATTTTTTGAGATAGACCTGATATATTATGAATATTACATCATCAAATACACTCGTCATTTTGAATTTGATTGGATCAATTGTTGGTTTACTTTAATTAACCTAAAAACATTACATTCTGGAATCGTTCGAACGGTGTAACTTTTAGAGATATTCCTGGAAAAGAGAATCATCCTCTTCTATACGTTTTAATCTTATCCCAACTGAACCAAAATTTTTAGATGATATACAATCAGCTAGGATAGACCTATATTCCAAATTCGGTCAAAAGCGATTTAACAATGCGATATGTAGAGGTGCTTATGTAAAAAAAAAAAAAAAAACAGATTCCCATTTTCCCCTTTATTGGCTCGATTGTGTCGAATTTTTTAGTCTTCAAATACATTACATGAAGATTATTACATTACATTAACTGACATGCATTAGATTAAAAAAAAAAAAAAAAAACAGATTCCCATTTTCCCCTTTATTGGCTCGATTGTGTCGAAATTTTTAGTCTTCAAATACATTACATTAACTGACATGCATTAGACTACATTACGTAGATCTCTTACATTAAGAGATACCTGAATCGATATCAGTTGAGCAATCAGAATTTTATGGTTAGTAAAATTTTGATTTCTGAAAATATTTTAGCAATGAATGTGATGTATTTTTGTTCGACATCTCAAACGCTATTATTATTGTATCGCACTCATTTATCCAAATCGATAATCTGAAAATCACTCCGAAATTAAAAAATAAAAAATAATCATCAACATTTGCTTTTAATCTGGAAGTAATTTCGTTTGGCCACTGAATGATTATAACAAATCGATAATCATTTTGAGAAAAAAATAATTCAATACTTAATTAGGAAAATTTCGAAATTCATAAACATGCATAAAATAACTGAAATAATTTCTTATTTCAGTTATTTTATGCATGTTTTTTTCATGTTTATGGCATATTTGCAATTAACTTCATTATAATTCGTCAATTAATTAATTAAACCAAACAACGCTTTATTAACATCAATTATTGCTATAATAAGATGTTTTTCAATTGAAGAAGATTTAAATTAATTTTCTCTGGCATTATAAATATTTCATTTTTAAGAAAAATAGACTCAGTTCATAAAAGCATATTGTCAAACCATGATTTTATATTCAATCCTTGTTACAGTCGTTCATTCAGCCATAATTAACAGTTAATATATTATATTCAAACACATTAAAATATACTAAATCAAGTGACACCGAATCAGAAGTATCTAAAGAAAAAATTTTACAAAAGAAAATTCCATGATGATATACTGTAAGAATCCAGTTCTTATATATAAATAAAAGCCAGTCTCCAGTCAGATGTTGTTGCTCATCCTTAGTCAAGGAAGGACAGGAACAGGAAAACAAAGATTTAGATGGCTGTACACTAGTTTTAGCCATTGAAATAGAAAAGAAGTGAAAAAATTATAGGAAAGTAAGAGAAAAGTTGAAAGGTTCCTATCATGAAGAAGTGTGATAGGGCACTAGTGGAAAAGAGAGAAAGCTACTGATACCATTTATTATAAAATTAACAGTATTAAAATTTGATTTTTACATTATTAAAAGTTACAGTTCTTGATGATATTTCACAAATATAAATATAGTTGAATATAACAATATATAGTAAATAATAAAATTCTAAAAATGAGCATACATAGTTAACAATAATTTCAATAATAAGTAACAACGTGTTCAGTTAAACAAGATATTTAAATTACAATAATTATGCTCATATAAATGAATAAATAAATAAAATAAACATAACAATATAACAATAACAATATAATCAAGGATGGACACTTCATTAGGCTCCTCGTTTTTTGATAATCGTATCAGTAGAAACTATTTCATATAAATTATTTATTCTTCAAATTTAATTTATCGCTCTTTAGGCAACATAGTATTTCCTTTAATTCTTCAAATCGGTACTATTACTAATTTGAATAATCGTAAAAGCTTGAGTGATATAGAATAAACAAGTCTATAAAAAAGTAGAAAATATAGATAAGTATAACATGTAAATATATATTATAAATAATATAAATTGATATTTAAAGATACAATCATTTTATGCATTTTTATGCCTCGCATTTTATTCCAATACAGATACATAACATACACTCTAGAAGAAATAATATATAAGTTTCCTTTATGAGTTTCAGTTACAGGAACAATCAATAAGTCCAGCACTGTAATAAAACAGTTTATTTGGAATCAAATGCGCAATTCTGAAAAATGCTATATTTTTCAGAATGCAAGATGCTAAAGAAAAACACAATGTTGATAGAACTGTTTCCTTTTTTGATTGGTATTGGCCTAAATAACAGAACCTTGTATTGGATTTCATACAACATTTCCATCCTCTTGGCTATTAAGAGGCAAGAGTATGTAAATGCCCACTATATATTGTCTACGGTAGGATATGGTGGCTTAACAAAACTAACCTAAGAAACGTGCATACTAACACACTAATATTTTATTTAATTAAAATATAAAAAAATTTAAAAAAATAAATAAATAAATAAGTAATAAAAAAATAAAATAAAATAAATAAAAAGTTATTAGTTTTAGGTATTAACATAGCTATAAGTCTTTTACTAACTTTAAAAAGTTATTAGTTTTAGGTATTAACATAGTTATAAATCTTTTACTAACTTAAGTTTTCTCTTAACATACTTTCTAGATATACTACTAACATGGTTCTAGGTTTCTAATAACATAGTACTTAATTTCTACTAACAATAGTTCTAAGCTTCTACCTAACTTAAAATAGGTTATTAATACTCCTCTATACAGTGTTACTCTCACACGTCATCACGTAGGTTAAGTTAGAAGGGTTCTTTGCTTTTTCTACATTTTGCATTTAATTTTGGCCCAGAACGGCTCGCTAGGTACTCTATTTGAGTGGAAAAGGGCAATCAAAATTTAGCCGCCAAGCTTACCATACAAAAGAAAAAAAACGTGTATACTGAAAGATATGGCATTATATTTAGTCGTTTAGTCACTATAAACATAGATAATCATCAACGTGACCCTTCCTGCCTAAGCGTCGAATTTGCCATTTTCGACGTCTAGAACATGAACGAATGACATCAATTCAGAACCTTACATTTTAACTCACGTTCGGACGTGAGGAACTCTTTAGCGACAACTCGAAATGACGCCATGATTTCGTCATTCCAGCACTCTACGTCATCCTCGTGCTACGGTTCATATTGTTAAAGTTGTCTATTGTTTCTTTTGAAATTCAATTCATTTCCGTAAATTAATTATAAATTACATATTGATAGATATGTAAATTATATGAAAAATTAAATTTATTCATCTAAAAAACAAATTTTTAACGGATGACTATTAGAAGTTTAATTTTACTTCTATTTAGAGGTTCCAGAAACCAAATTTCCAGTATTTATACGCTTGTGTATGGATCCTCATTTAATACTAAACTATTGATTATAGGTAACAGCATTAGAGCATTTATTATGTACAAATGAATTTCCAGCTCTGTATTATATATTTTGACTTTAAATGTGTTAATAGATAAAAATGCTTTCTGTTACTACTATATCATTATTCAATATAAAAATATCTTTGTTTATTACTGTAGAATACATCTATCCTTAATAAAATAACTGAATAGATATTTTAATTAGTAGAATTTTACAGTATTTTAAAATTGAAATTAATTTTTCAAATAAAATTACAGATGTATCGAGAAGTAGAAAGATCGACTTCATCAAACAATGATGAAACTAAATCGCCTTTTCTCAAACAATAAATTAATGTTTAAAAAATTTAGGTTAATTATTCGATGAGAGGTGATCCACCTCTCAACGAATAATAAACAAAAGATAATTCGTCCTCCGAGAGAAAAAGACAAAAGAGAATCATTCAAGAGAGACAAAACCAAAACATCCTAGAAGAAGGGAGAAATATAGCCGAGAAGAATGATTACAGACCTCTCTCTACTCTTCAGGGAAATCTGTAAAGTCTCAGTAAATAACTTTCTCTAAAAATTAATAAATCATCGTCAAAATTACAGAATTACTTACATTTAGAACAGTATATTTCGTGATAGGAAAGCAATTTAAAAAGTTTAGCGACAGTTTCCATTCTTTGCATTGTTTCATCAGATTACAGGCCTGAAAACGTAATTATTAGTGTTTAAATTTAGGAGATATCTGCGCAAACTTTAAATATCTATGAAACAAATGTTTGATTTTTACCAAAATTATATCTTCCACTTTCTTCTGAGATAAGGAAATTTCATATATTTTGGAATAGATTATCTGCTCCTATAAAACACATGACTTACGTTAAATATTATATAAAATATATATAGGAAATTAAAATTTATTGTGTATATTAATGATAACAGAAAAGATCAAAATACATAAAAGACCCAATTATTTTTTACATATATGGTTCCAACAACAAATCAATCCTAATAAATGCTCAAAATCAATTTTCGGAAAAAAATGATTGAACACCTGTCATTAAACATACCTAATCTGCTTTGCTTCGTGCTTTAGCAACTTACCGCTTAATTACTCGTTTAGTTACGACTATATATTGCTGCATTTTGCATAAATTAATAACGATATAAATTAAATTGTAAATAATAAATTAAAACTTTCTTAATTAACAACATAGATTAATTTGTAAATAATAAATTGAAACTTTCCTAATTATGCTCAAAATCAATTTTTGGAAAAAATGATTGAACACCTGTCATTAACTCAAAATCAATTTTCGGAAAAAATGATTGAACACCTGTCATTAAGCCTACCTAATCCTGCTGCTTAGAAAAAATAAATGGAATTGTCCAAAGCTCTGCAAACTCGAATTCGTACTAGAAAAAATAAATGGAATCGTCCAAAGCTCCGCAAACTCGAATTCGCTCCTAAACCAATTAATTTCATTGGTTTGTAAGTATTGTAAGGAAGCCGAACATCTTCCGCTTAGGAGACTACCTTTTTGGAACGAACTTGTCTTAGAAAAAATAAATGGAATCGTCCAAAGCTCCGCAAACTCGAATTCGCGCAGGGTTTAAGAAAAAATAAATGGAATCGTCCAAAGCTCCGCAAACTCGAATTCGCTCCTAAACCAATTAATTTCTTTGGTTTGTAAGTATTGTAAGGAAGCCGAACATCTTCCGCTTAGGTGACAAACTTTTTGGAATGAACTGTACATTTTGTCCAACAGATATTTAATGAACATGTGATATCAGCTTTATCAGTGATAGGTCCAAGCATAACTTGCCATTTTATCAAGGCACTACTCAATTTTTAAAAATTATTTTAATCTGGTGGCATATTGTCAATGTGAAAACACTGCTCAAAGGCCAAAGACTAAAGATGATTTTTCAAAATCCTTTAACTAAAAATTGTAACAGATTAGAATTTTTATCCAAATTTATTGATTGGCTTGATAGATGGAAACAATTGCTCTTAGGAGATCTGCTAGTTGTTTAAGTCAAGACACACTGTCTAGATTTTTTCCTATATCATCAAAGGTTTTTTCACATGATAATTCTGAAATAGAAAATAGTGAATTAATATACTTTATGTAAGTAAACAAATGCTGGAAACTTAATGCATATTCTGGCCATAAATAAGCCCTACTTTCAATGTTTGGGTATACCAATGATTGTTACGTAAAAACTATAAAGTTTAGATTATCTTATGAGTGTAATTTAAAATTAATAATTTTTCAACAAATAAAAAAACAATAATAAACAATTCTGAACATTCATAAATTGCTACTTGCTTATATAACTGCAAATATGTTATAATCTCTGAATATCAGTTATAAATGCTTGGCATTCGAATTATAGGTAAGATTCTAGTTGAACCATAGCACGCGGATATATGATAAGCTACCGTCGACTCGAAATTATATATTCTTACTTTTTGATTATATGATAGATTCTAATAAAAACATCTTGATAGCCTAGATAGTTTTGGAGTGAATCTTACAACGGAATTGTCGATTCGTATTTTATACATCAGTCGGTGTGCGGCGAATCTTCAATTCTCTAATGTATAGATCCGTGTGCTATGGTTCAACTAGAATCCTACCACTGATTTCTATTACATTTCTTGCTATTTGTGATTGCTTTTTTTGGTTTTTGCGTTATTGATATATATTGTTTAGCATATGGATGTAAGAATGAGCAAATTTAAGGTGATAGAAGGTAGGAAATGCTTTTCATTTGGAAAGATTCTACTATCACTGCTTAAAATAAGAGATTGATGTTGTTGTTGTATTTACAACTATATTCGATTTAATAGATAATTAAAGATATGTAATAATTTAAGATTGAAACAAATTCTAAGTTTAAACATTAGAAATATTCAATAAGCATTCATATATCCATCTATTTTATCGCATTGTGGCAGGTAAATTAAAAGGTTACCTTATATTATTTTGTATTAATAGTGCTATTTTTTGCTATTAATAGTGTAATTATGTTCTTGTTTATTATTTGATTATAATCTTTGTCAATAAAATAAAATTTTATTCACTCTGTTTGTGTTTGTTATTTTTTCATAACTTTGCATTTTTTCTGCATAAATACATATAATCATGGTTTTTTTTACAATGCACCTCGATGGCCTTTAAATCTGTTTTTCTCCTTGCTCGAAACATTAAACGATTAGGAAAATGTGAAAATTTGAGTATTTTGAGCACTTCGTTCGAATTATCGAAATCGTGTATTTATAAAAAATTATAATAAAAAAATGGTTTAATACCCCATAATTGGATACTACACCCTTTTTGTTAACTATTAGAATCTGTTCATCATATTTATTAAAATAATAGGATTCTTGGTAAAAACTTGAAGAAATTCATCACCTAATATCATTTTTATTTCTTATGTACGTTTTATCAGTTATTTAAATTATTTAATTATTATTAAAATGATGATTTTAAATATTATTATAAACAATTATTTTAATGATTATAATTATTAATAATTATATTACTATTATATACAGTTACAAATACATATTATATTAACTACTGTTGTTTCTTTGGTTTGTCACTTTTGTTTTATCACTTCGGTTTTTAATATATGAAACCTAAAATTTGGGACGGAGAAATTTTTAAAAATATTTTCATTTTTGAAAAGTAACTTTAAATATTATCACTCAACATTTCGAGTATTGTCTCTTTATCGCACTTCTGGTAGGTCTGACAGTTGTTGCTACCAAGGGCGTTGCTATTCTTGGTAAAAACTTGAAGAAATTCATCACCTAATATCATTTTTATTTCTTATGTACATTTTTCCAATTGAAGATTACTAAGTGAAAAGTCATATGAATATAATCGAAAGTTTAACAAATGGATATAGTGAATTCTATTCCTGTTGTACCTTCACTCTGAAGTATTCAGATTCAATTTCCAGGCTCCATTTTTTTTCAGAAAATGTCCAAGTCCCGGAGCATATCTTGGGGTCAAACATAGCTTGGGTCAACCATCAGGTGGAGGATGGGATTAACTCCCATCCTCTACCTGAGGTTGACCCAGGATATGTTTGAATTGCCCGTTGTGGAAATGAAAATGCTGTACTGTTTAGTACTTACGGAGTGGAAAATGCTATAAATCCATAAAGGAAAAATTTGCCGCTCACTGTTCATTGGAATCTGTTTTTCTTTCTTCTTCTTTTTTCCATCGCTTTCCAGCTATAGATTACTATGTTGCGGAACATTCAGTAGCAAATAGGGATTGCTCATACTTGGAATGTTGCAAACGATTCAGAAAACCTGGCGCGAATCTTCCTGAAAAAATATGGAGATATGGATGTAACTCCAATGAGTAGATAAAATGATCTTCCGGTGCAGCAAATTGCAACATCGGAACAAGTTAATATTTTAGCAACGATAGGTCCACTCGTTCGCAGAAAATATTGTGAAGGATACGAAATTCGAAATAATTGTGAAACGTATATTCTTGATTCCGAAATAAGTAGAAAAAAAAGGGATATGAAGCGGGAGAGGATAGGTTAGAAGGAGAAGCAATTAATATGTAAGAATATATATCAAATGTATAATGAATTAAGTCCATCGTCCTACACAATGGAGCAACAGGATCGATTGTATTTAAATAATAAACGAAGAAATCGAATCTAGTTTTTCACTGGGAAAGCTGAAATCAAAAGGAGAAAGGTTAATCGGAGATGAAGAGAGTTTTTGGAAAAATCCAAGAGTCTCTCGAAAGATTCACTACAGTGGCCACGAAACCAAGAGTTACTTGAGGCAGTTTACGTGTCAAAGTGTTGACAGAAGAATATAGATGATCCAAACATGCTCTGGAATCGTTAGTTAGTCTCAAAAAGAAGCAGTAACTCTTGGACAGTTTACACTATTGAACTTAACAGTGTTCATAATGTTTGAAATACGACTGGATTTTGTCTTGTATAATAAGTATTTATCCTTCTGAATTGATAGTCGGATTGTTTCTTTATGAACAGAAATCTCTTTATTAAAGAAAGTTATTGGTTATTTAAACCGTAGTCTCTAAATCGTTGAGCATCATTATACTTATCATTAACCACACTGCGCCGCACACCGTGTTTACACCTAAAACCTGTGCAGTTACGTTCTCAGGTTCCACAGTATGAGAAGAGTTTCTTCTTTTTCCTGACATATACAAATGGAAATATCAACAATTCCAATTTAATGAAGATGTCGCGTAAGTTGAAAGTGCTTTGTGAGGACCCCTGTAACAATTCTTACCTGATTTTTGTGCAATGTAAGCAACTCTAGTTTTCTATAATGAAAGGCCTAAAATAAGTTTAAGACCTTCATTAAAGAGAAGTATAGTTACTTACATTGTATTCGTGCATCCGTGATAAATGAAGGGAGAGAGGTCCCGACTGGAGGAGTCTGCCAGAAAGTAGTATTAGTAAAACGAAATATGTTTTTTTCGGTTATTATATTACATCTTCAAGATACTATAAATTAATACATATTTGGATTTGACGATTTTAAATACTTTGCGATATTTTACTCAATTTTTACAAATATTGACTATTTACAAAATTCATTCTCGTATCGATTTGGAAAGATTTTTCTTTATTATTGGCTTAATATCTTCGTCTATATTGAAAAATATAAGACAATTTTGTCAATTTGCCTTCAGATCTACTTGATATGATTTACGAAAAATTATTCCTGGTAGAAATTATTTACGAAAAATATTACTGTTAATTTCTTTGAAACAACGAATATATCGAAAAATATTGAATATTTTAAATGAAATTATATTATAAATGAATTAATAATATTTATGGATAGTAAATTTATAATACTGTATATTTCATACTTACGAATTCTGAAACTTTAACTAAGTAATATAAATATATCAGTATAAATAGAATTACAAACAGCAATGTCACTTCTATGGAATATTTTAGTATAAAATGTATTTCATCATTTAATAGCAGGTATCTTCCTACACAAAACTCAACCGAAATTACTATAATTGCCAAAGTAAGAGAGAAGTCGTTTTGGATTACATTGCACAGTTTCAAGCTGGTTATCGCGTTTTGTACACATTCCCAAATAATTCTTAATGGTAATTTATTGGCCAATTTTATTATTAATGAGAACTGCATCTTTTGTATTTCGCACAGAAACAGAAGAAAATTAAGATGTGCCAATCCACAGAGCCCAGAATATGTAAACATGAACGCATTTGAAGCCAAACAAATTATTTTTGTAATTATCCATTGATAAGCTCCAATCAATATAAACATATAACCAACGATAAAGGTAATATCCAGGTACATCAGAGAAATAGTTATGATCCAAAAGAAAACAAGTTTGTTTTGAATTTTAATAATTTTCTGGAGGAACAATTCTTGGAATATCGGTTCGTTTATTAGTTTAGACCACAATATCCAATTATTTTTCAACATGTTCCTGTATTTTCGAGTATCCCAAATTATTATATATTTAATTACAATCGCATTTATTATAAAACACAATAGTCTTACAAATTTTGCTTGTTTTCCAAATATTATGCAATTATCACACATATTCAATGCTAAAGTTTCATCATTAGTTATGAAAATAATGATGTATTTTATAGTCTGTACGAAAAAAAATATTTTCATAATTAAGACGTAAAAACGGAAATATACGTTTTTCTTTTCATCTTCAATATCCACACCACTTATTTTCATCATTGTAAACATGGGAGTGAAGACAAATTTCGGATGCAATAAATCTCTTTCTTCCATTCTGGAATATTTAAAGGTCAGTTCTAAAAATTATATTTTTCTTAAAACTGAATAATTTTAACGAAAGAAGCAGAGAACATCCATCCTGTTCTACTGGAAAATGTGCTTTGCCAATAATTGACTCGTACTAATAATAATGTCAAAAATTTGATCAGGACGATGATTTAATGCAAATTCACCTAAGACAACTCTTCAAATTATGTATGGAATGCTGCTAATTATTGATCTGTTAATTATTATGCCTAGCAAATAAACTTTCAGATTAAAAGCAGATGTTAGTGATTATCGTTGGGATCATATTAATTTTCATAAATTAATTTTGTTTGATAAGTGCATCAGCTTGGAAATAAATGTAAATCTCAGTAGCGAAGCATGAAATTTATTGGACTTCATTATTAATATATTTTTAGAAGTAAAAATTTTAAAATTTATCTTAATGTTTTTTTTTATGTTGAGAATTTTGTATTTATTTGTTGGAATTTTTAGTTTTATGCATTAAGGCTCATCTTAAGGCATAAAAATATAATTGAATTTTATTAAAATTATATTATCTAATTATTATTTGTGCGTAGATAAAATGAATTAGAGTATTAAAGATAATTATTGGTTTGAAAATCTTTTATTTTCTTAAAACATTCTACTTTCATGAGAAAGTGTGAATTTATAGAAAAATAGCAATTATAACAGTTCCTAAATCATCGTCATCAGCTGCACCCTCATCATTCCTTTTAAATATTATTTGGTGATTGTTTTTATTTTGAGAAGAGATACCTTATTCTATGTATCCGTGATAGTATTAAATTAATAAAATAAATACATTAAAATTTTTCTATTTCAGCCATTCCTGGATGCCTTCTTCTGTTTCAAACTGCATCTATCAGGAAACAAAAAGAAGAGAAAAGGCTTATAAATATCATTAAGCAATGAAAAATATGATATGTATCATGTAAAAAAACAAGAAAAGGGGAGTATTTAGAAATTAGAATATTTGTTACAATTTAGATGTGGCTAAAATATAAAATTCGGAAAATACCGCTACCAAAATAAAAATATAAAATTCAGAAAATACCGCGGTACAGCGCTAAGCGGGATCTTACCGCACTTGATTGAAGATTTAAGCAAATGAAACAGACTTCAACCGAGGTAGCCACATCTAAATTGTAACAAATATTCTAGGTTGAAGTCTGTTTCGTTTGGTTAAATCTTCAACCAAGTGCAGTAAGACCCCGCTTAGCGCTGTACCGTTTAACGCTGTTTCGATATAACGCGGTATTTCCGAATTTTTTTTATTTTTATTGATTCACTTTGGCGTGGTTTTTCAAACCGTTATTCTTAAATCCAAAAATTCGGAGGAATTTGTTATATTGATACTCCTATGCCGTCTCACAGTGGGTTTGATATCAATTTAGTGGAGTACATACGAAAGTCTGCTGCGGTCATAGAGTTCATATTTATGATCGGTCATCAATGTTATTTTACAGTAATAAAAATAATAGTTGTTTATAGTTTATTGCAATCTCATTACTGGTTTTTGTTCTTGAAACTTTTTATTTTCTAATATTAAGAATATTTTATGAATGATTTATGAATACAAACCGATAATAGCAATAAAATATGTCTGTAATTAATGTAATACAATAGTAATAATACATGTTATAAAATAAAATAAAAAAATGCTAGATATGTATTTTTTTTTCACTGTACTGTTTCATCTATCCTTATAATTTACGTGTTAAAATGACCTCGTTTAACACTGTTTCATTTAGCATTTTGTTTCCATGGAACGTATCCACCGCCTTAAACGGAGTCTTAGTGTAATTACATTAAATTGCAAAATTTCACAATTTCTTAATAATGAACTTGACTTATTTTTAATATTTGATATTTTCATTGCCTCTGAAAAATAATTTTCATCTAAAAATTTAATTATACAGTGATACCTCGGTTTACGAACACAATCCGTTCCTTGATCCTGTTCGTGATCCGAAAAGTTCGTAATCCGAATCAATTTTTCCCATTGCAATTAATGTAAATCCAAATAATACGTTTTTTTCCTAGAAAAATTTTTTAACATGTATGGCTTTATATGTGGAAATAATACAGAAAGAAAATAAGTATAACAGTAATATTAGAAGAAAGCATGTTTAACACCACCTTCACTAACACTTTTAACTTTTTTGGGAGCCATAATAAGGGATAAATTTAATTAAGTAAAGAAAAAACTAAAATATCAACACTTGTTGGAACTTTACCGTACCCATATGAGCTAGGCTAATCGGAATTGCTGCTGGGGGCGAGGCTGTGCTCAGGGTTTTGTACGCTGCGAGTCACGTGCGCTCCATGTATTCCGTGCGTGTGTGTTCGTGAACCGAAGCATCGTTCGTAAAGCGAAGTAAAAGTGCGTGTGTGTTCGTGAACCAAAGCATCGTTCGTAAAGCATGTTCGTGAACCGAAGCATCGTTCGTAAAGGGAAGCAAAATTTGTTTTGTTCGTGAACCGAAGCATCGTTCGTAAAGCGAAGCAAAATTTGTTCACGGAAATTGTTGTTTATAGACCGATTTGTTCGTGAACCGAGACGTTCGTGATCCGAGGTATCACTGTATTCAGACATTCCAAGAAGAATATGCTATTACATTAATAAATTCAACATTATTTTTAATCTGATTGGATTAATTGATGATTTATATTTAACCCGAAATTTTTAAGAAAATTTATTAAAATAATGTAAATAAATATATAAAATTTAGTGGAAATCGAGCGTTTCGACCTATAGTAATGTTCATAGTGGAAGGATCTAATATTTCCTTCAATTTAGCCCATTTGGGCAGCAGAAAGCTTTAATCAACATAAAAAACAATTTACATTCCGTAATTGTTCATAATCAATTGAATGATGTCACCTGCAGAGATATTTCTAGGAAACAGATCATCCTCTTCTATATCTTTCAGATTTAACCCAATTGTTTCAAGATTTTCAGGGGATTTTAATTAAGTTATGATATGCCTATTTTCCAAATTTAGTCAAAAGCGATTAAACAATGCGATATTTACAGATATTAATATAAAATAGAACCCTCTTTTTCTTTTTTATTAACCCGATTTTTCTGAAATTTTAAAAATCTTCAAGTAATCTGAGAGATACCTACATACGAAATTTCATCGATATCGGTTGAACGATGATAACTGTAGAGATATATAGTGAGAAGAAAGCTTTTTGCCGAATTGTGCAATATTTATACAGCTCTGGTTTTTTTTTATTAAGAGGAATTGAATGTTTAAAAATAACCATTAATATCTGCTTTTAATCTAGAAGTAATTTCGTTTGGCGACTGAATAATTATAACATATCGCGATAATCATTTTGGAAAAATAATTGAATACTTAATTAGAAAAATTTTGTAATTCATAAACATGCATTAAATAACTGAAATAATGACGTTTATGGCATATTTCCCAATTAACTTCATTATAATACGTCAATTAATTAATTAAACCAAATAACGCTTTATTAATATCAATTATTTGATAATAAGATGGTTTTCAATTAAAGAAGGTTTAAATTATTTTCCTTTAGCATTTTAAATTTTCCATTTTTAAGAAAAATAGACCGAGTTCATAAAAACATTGTTTTAAATTGAATCCTTGTTATAAACATTCATTTAGCCATAATTAACAGTTAATATATTTCAAATTGTATATTTTATTTAGCCATAATGTCTTAGTGCTACTGCTTTTGTAAATTTCTCAAATTTATATCTTCGAAAAAACCTTTTCCAGTTACAAAAATTCAGAAGTTCGTCTGTCTTTCTATCTTTCATGAGTCAGTAATAACTAATTTGTTTTTTTTTTTTTTTGTTGACTTGACGAAAAGCTTTTTGTCAATTTATAATTTTTTGTCAAAAATTGTATTTTTTAAATTAGCTATTGCAAACCCAGAATTTAAAATTCATATCTGAACCTGATATATAAAATGTTTCTGAATAAATTTTTATGTTTCTACTTTATTAAGAATCTGCCTCGAATTTTCTCTCATTGAAACTTGAGAGTTTTAAAATTCATTCTTTTTATGATAACTCATTTATATATTAAGTATTACAAATGAAATTAGGCCAGTTATAATTTTCAGAATTTAATTTGCTCTGTTATTCACCATAATGAAAATAATTAGAGCAGATATTGAAAATAGAAATGCGTATCTACATTTACAAATATTGACGATGAAAATATTTTTCTTCTTCTAGACTAGGGGTGGGCAACCCCCGGCCCGCGGGTTACATGCGACCCTCGAGCAAGACTTGCCCGGCCCGTCACTAAATTTCTCTATTGCATATTAATACGGCCCGCCGCGTCGCGCTGATACGGTTCCAGTAAATTTTGGAATATTCAAGATGCTTAGGCCACCCGCTATGTGAAGAGAAGCAGCTGCGATTCTCACCAATTTGCTTTAAGATCAGTTGGGAAGTACAGAAGTTGGATTAGTAAGTTTTGATTGTTTTGAAAAATTCGAAAAAATTTCTGGTCCTGAAATATGTCCGGACCTTCAGGTAGTAAATACAGAAAGGTGTAATACTTGTATTAACAAGGTAGGTCTACTTGAAACTGCGATAAGATAATCGAATAGTAAAATACAGTTATAGCTTTCGTAAATTTAACTAAAGTTTCACGTAGTAAGAGTTTGGTAATTGCAGTAATATTTAATGCAATAATTGTTGGTCTAAGAGAAAGTTCTAGAAAAATTTTTGCATATTTGTACTTGAGTATTTAAATTATATTTCTCTACTCAGATTTGAATAGGATGAATTAAATTAAACAAAAAAAGAGCATTTCAGCCGTGGACTTTGTGCTTTATTTTATTAAGAAGATATTTACCAGCTATACTTACCTGTTATACTCACCTGATATACCTACATTTCCGGTGTTCCTGTTGGTCAGAGTTACTCAGTTTGTTTACCTGTGTTATCTCTTGGCCTGGGCCATTAGGCTGCCCCATCACTCCCGGTGGTCCTCGGGAAGAGGACTAGTCCTTCGATTGAACTTTGGGCTGCTGCATCGTGGAAAATGGATGCTACTCAAGTGTCAGCCATAGTGAAGGAGGGACATAAGGTACAAGTGCGTATGACGAGATGTGATGAGGAGGTCCTGACTGATTCAACTGCTCAGAAGAAACTGTTTTCTGAGGTGGTAAAGGAATCATCGGCACTTGAGAAAATTCTGGAAGAAGAGGAAGGAATAAGTATCAGTGATGATGTATTAGAAAAATTTGAAGGCAAAAAAATTATGAACTATTATATCAATGATAGGGTTATAAGGGATAGGTCAATGGTTTTTCATTTTGAAAAGATAGAGATAAGTGTTAAAGGCTTTAGAAGAAGCTACTGAAAAAAGGAATGATCGAGATGATAAAATTTTAAAGGAAATGATGTAATAGTGGCAATTAGAAATTCTTCAGTTTGGGAAGACTTGATATCTAAGGGTATTAAGTATAATAATAAACAGATATTATCTAGTGCTGCGGAGACACCTATTGTTAGAGCGCAATTGAGAGATGTGTCTGCTGAAATAGATCACACTGATGTGATAATGGTAATGAGTTAGTATGGAAAGATGTCACGATATAGGGAGTTGACCTACAAAGAATATCCTGATATTAAAATAGGGCATAGAAGTATATCTGTACGTATGGTGAAACAAATACCCAATTATGTAAGAACAAGGGGTTATGATATTTTGTGTGTGTATAGGAGGGTTGAACAACAGTGTTTTAAATGTAAGAAGCCAGGATACTTTGTACGTAATTGTCTTGATATACGATGTTTTAAATGTGGTTTAAAAGGGCATATTCATAGTAATTGTCCTGTAGGACAGCATGAGCAAGAAAATACTGATGAGGCAAAGATTGATAAAGTGGGTGGGGACTTAGATTATGCTAATTCGGGTGAATATGAGGAAGAGGCTAGAAGGAATCATAGTATGGTTAATAGTCAGGAAGATGTTAGTAGTGAAGGGTTAGAAATAGAAGTGAAGGTGATGGAAGGAATTATTAATAGTGGAAAAGAAGTGGTTAATTTAAAAGTGTTAAAAGAGATAGGTTTTCCATGGCTGAAAAATGAGGAAGAGGAAGTAAGTGTTAAGGAAGTGGGTATGATAGAAAATGTTAATGAGAGTATTAGTGTTAATGATAGTACTGTAGATAGTCAAATCGAAGATTTCAGTAATATTAATAGTACTATTCCGCTTAGGAAAACTAGGAGGAAGAGGAGAGATTCACTTAAGAAGGATACGATGGAGATAAATCTTTTAATATCTGATGATAGATAGTTTTAAGTTACATATTCTTAATGTTAATGGTTTTAAGAGTGCAGTTAAAAAGGTGTTTATTTTAAATTTGTTAAAGTCATACAAGACTGATATTATGTGCTTACAGGATACAAATATTAGTTCCTTTGATGATGTTCGGGCCATGCGTAAAATGTTTCTTAGCTATAAAATCTTTGCCTCATTTGCTAGCAGGTCCCACACTGGTGTAGTAGTTATGATTAAGAATAATACTAAGACTCAGAGTTTTATGACGGATAGTAATGAACGTCTACTGGTTATTGACTTTGTACTGGATTATGTCTGTTATAGGCTTATTAATATTTATGCTCCACCTTTGATGGTTGAGAGGAGAGCCTTTTTTGAATCTATGCAATTATATTTAAATACCGAACGAACTTTGTTCCTGGTTGGTGACTTTAATGTGGTATTGGATCAAATTGATAAACAGACTCCCTTACTATATGATAATACACGGACTTTATTGGGACAAATACTAGAAGATAAAATTTTAAATGATACCGATCTTGTTTTCCTTCTTATACTGGCTTTACCTGGTATGGTCATAATTCTGCTGATTGGTTGGATCGCATCTATGTACCTGTAAATAAAATAGAAATGGTTAATATGGGTATTTATAGATTTAATTATAACATTAGTGGTCATAGATTAGTACAGTTAGTTTTTAAGACTAAGGTTAGTAGGAGTTTATTTAAGAAAATCAGGAATAATTAATAAGGTGGTTTATGAAGATAAGAGGTTAAGTGATTATGTTATTAGTAAAGTTAGTAAATTAAAGGAATCTGTTAGTTGGGATAGATGGATTAAATTTAAGGCTAGTATTAAAAGAAAAGCTTTTGAGGTTAGTCAACAGATTAAGAAAGAAAGTTTTCTCCAGTTTAAAATGTATCAATGAACTCTGTCTAATTTGATAAATGGTAATGTGAATGGCTGTTAGGAGGATCAAATAAAGGAAATGAATGAAATTATCACTGAGCATTTGCAAATTAATATTCGTAAAAGGTATGAGGATTATAAAATTCAGAGGCTCTGTCCAAGACAGCATTGTAATAGTGTGTTTTTCAATAAAATTTGTACTATAGAGGAAAGACTTAAAATCGATGCCATTAGACTTGCGGATGGGACTGTGATAACTGGCAGTGATCTGATTAAGGAATTAGGTGTATTCTATCAAAAATTATTTGATACTGTCCATATTGATTCTTCCCTATGGAAGGGTTTTAGTGAGAGTTTAAGTAAATTGAGACAAGTTGATATTGATTCTATACAGCAACCATTTACTAATATTGAAATTGGTGACGCCATAAGTGCTTTAAATCTTGGTAAAGCTGTTGGTCCAAACAGACTGCATCCTGAGTTCTATAAATATTATAGGGACTATTTAATTCACATACTTACCTTATTATCGAACTTGAATGTTTTCCCTAAAAGCTTTAATGAGGGTTTATTATCTTTTATTCCTAAGATCAAAGCTGATGTCATTGGAATTACAGAACTTAGACCATTGACACTACTTAATGTAGATTACAAAATTATAAGTATTATGTTTGCTAAGAGGCTAGTTAATTATGCTAGTCCGTATATGTCATTCACTCAAACTTCTGGGTTTGGTTTGGTTTCGTTTGGTTTAGTGGCGCAAGGGCCTCCTGGGCCAAGCTGCGCCAAGCACAGGGTAAAATAACAAAGGTGCATTGTAAAGGTACACAAAAACAAGTAAAGTAACCGACAGAAAAAATTAACAATATAAAAGTGGTGTAAACGGCTAATAGTAACATGTTAAATATAAAATGTCAGAAAAAACCAGGTAAAAGTGTATATATAAAATTGTATAAACTGTAACAAGGATATCAAATAGAAAACAGGTAAACAAAGACGAGTAACAAGGTAAAATAACTATTAAATAAGACGTAAAACACAAATATCCGATAAAAAGGCAAAAAGGCCAGTAGAGTTAAAATCTTTGCCAATAAGGGCGGTAAGAGTAAAAGTTGACTGGTTAAAATGCCGCAAACGCTCGGCAGTAAAATATGGACATTCAGTTAAAATGTGCTTGATCGTAAGAGCAAACTTCTGGGATTAGAGGCAGAAGTATTCAGGAGAATATGATGTTTGTTAAATTATTGAGTAGACTATACAAAGACAAAAATAAGGCTTTGACAATACTTCAGGTTGATTTCTCTAAGGCTTTTGACAGCGTTTGTCATGATATATTGAGGAATATATTCATCGAGATGGGATTAATTAATGAATGGACCACTAAATTTATGCAATTATATGTTAATGCTTTCTCCTATGTTGTCATCAATAATAGCTATGGATGTTCTGTGCAGATTAAAAGGGGCATAAGACAAGGGTGCCCCAGTGCTATGATGGCATTTGTGATCTTTATTGACTCCCTGCTTAGAACTATTGAGAGAACACCTAATGTGAAACCTGTTTATTTACCTGATAGTAACTCTTCTACTAACTTCATCAGCCATGCGGATGATGTTAACATTTTTGTTACTGATTTGCTGTCCTACAAAGTTGTTGAACTAATATTACATCGGTTTTGCAAAAGTACAGGTATGACGATAAATGAAAGTGTGCTGTATTTAATGTCTGTAAGAATTTGATCACTAGTGATATAGAATCACAATTACATATTGTGAATAAAATAAAAATTTTAGGGATCTGGTTTGGTGTGAATACTGATAAAGAGATGATGAATAAATTGTTAATTAATATTAAAAATGAAATACTTAAGTGGAAAATCCTCTGGCTTTACCTACCTGAAAGGGTCATAATTATTAAATCTGTTTTGTATGGCAAGATAATTTATTATTTGTATTCCCTGAATTTGACCAAAACTATGTTTAAACCGATAGAGTGTGAGATATTTAAATACTTTTGGCAGTGCAATTATGAGATTAAACCAAGAGATCTAGTAAAGAATGCTGTTAACAAGGGCGGGTGGGGAATCTTTGATTTATTCACCTTTGCTCTTTCAGTACAATTGTCACTTGTTATGAATATATTAAAATTTAGTGATCACCCAATTTGTGTTCTTTTGTTTTACTTTCTTGGTCCAGCTGCGCACTTGATTACAGGAGATGTGCAGAGCACTATGCAGCATGGGAAAACTGTATCTTTTGTTCACAGATGGAAAGAGCAGCTACAGAAGATGGGAAGTAGATATGCGCAAATGACTGATAGAATTAAACCTAAAATGATTTATTTGGATTTGTAGTCTATACTGCCTATGATTCTGCTTTACTGGATGGAACAAATTGGAAACGAATTCATGATCTGTCGTTGTCACCTGAATTACGTGAAATGAATTGGAGGTTCAATACTGGAGCCCTCTCTAGCAAAGATATACTGTTAAAGATGAAACGTATCCGTCATAACAAATGTTCGGGCTGCAATGCTGAGGCGACATATTTATATATTGCTCTTAATTGTCCTGTTGCTAAATTTCAATGGGGTTGGATTGAGGGAATTTTTAACTGCTATATAACAGATGATAATATAATACGTCATAGTAATTTTAAGACTTATAATAGCTACTTATTTAATTGTTTGATCTCCTTAACCAAATGCATTTTATGAAAGGCGCGTTGCGAGGTACTATACGATAGGAAAAGGTGACCCCTGGGTTAATTAAAACGTTTAACTGCTATATAACAGATGATAATATAATACGTCATAGTAATTTTAAGACTTATAATAGTTACTTATTTAATTGTTTGATCTCCTTAACCAAATGCATTTTATGGAAGGCGCGTTGCGAGTTACTATACGATAGGAAAAGGTGACCCCTGGGTTAATTAAAACGCGTATTATTGAGGAGTTAAAGCGTAAGATTAATGCTAATCGATTGTCTTTTATGGCATTGCAGTTCAATAAACTATATGAAGGTACGCAGGGTAAGTCTGATCGATTGTCTTTTATGGCATTGCAGTTCAATAAACTATATGAAGGTACGCAGGGTACAGTGTGGGACTATGATGCTAATGATGAGGTTATTGTAAATGTGTAGAGTTATTTTTCTATTTCTTGTAAATTTAACTCATGTTTATTATTGATTTTTATTGTGCTTATTGTTTTATTGAGTGCTCCAGGCTTCCTTTTTATTTTTTTATTATATTTTATTATATTTTATCTTTTACTAGCTCTTTTTACCTTGTACTTTTATTTTATTATATGTTTTGTATTTTAAAGTTTATATTTTTATGTATTTTTAGTATTATTACTTAGCTTTATTTTTTAATGGTCTAATGGGATTGATTTGTTTATCTTATTCACCTGTAAATAGTAATTATATATTAGTTTTATTATTTTAGTAATTTGATACTTACCTTTTATGTTTTAATGTTATAATTTTAGTGTTTTATTATTTATACTTACATCTATTATTATCCTTGCCTGCTGGGGATTTCTTTTATGTCATTTTATTAACTGCTTGTTTCAATGTTTTTTCTAACTGTCACCTGTAAAGAAATTGATTTATTAGTTTTATTGTGTTTTATAAACTTATTATTTATCTATAATTATAGTTATGGGTTTATACCTGTGTATTTGAATTTTATACAGAATCTGATGTATTTATTTTAATGATATTACCTATACTAATCTTTTTTTGTACGGTTTTGTGTATTTGTGGTGAAAAACTGTAGGAAAAAATAATTAGTGTTTTAATTCTTTAATGAATTTATACTCACCTGTATTATTTCTCTCAATTTAATGGGTTTTTATTAAATTGTATCAATTTTGTTAGTTTAAAATGGAAAAGCTGTATTGAGTCTATTATCGAGAAATCATTTGAGTTTTTTTTTCTTGACAGCTGCCTCGACACCCTATGTCTATCCTTTGTGTCCGGGTATGCTTCTGTATTTTCTTTTTTGATATAAAGCTTTTTCAAAAGAGTAAATACAGAAAGGTTGATCAAGAACGTCGTACCTTCGAGAAGTGGACCCAAGAATATTTATTTGTTATTTATAAGGAAAAGCCAATTTGTCTGATATGTAATGAAGCCGTCGCGGTTTTAAAAAAGTACAATTTAAAAAGACATTATACCACCAAACATTTTCAAAAATATGGAAGTTTAACAGGGCAACTAAAAACCGATAGAATCGAAAAGTTAAAAAAAGAAATTAGCCGCTCAACAAACTGTTTTACTAAAATGCAGTGAAGAAGCTAAGGATATCGTTCGGGCGAGTTATATTGTTAGTAAGAAACAGGCGGAACATTATTTTGAAGTCGTTCTCAGAAGGCGAGTTTGTGAAAGAATGCTTAATAGAAGTGGCAAATATCTTGTGTCCAGGAAAAAATAAAAAGTTAGTTTATCCAGAAGAACAATCACAAGACGAATAGATGCATTGGCAGAAAACATAAAAGTAGCGCTTGGCGAAATCGTGGAAAAATGTGTAGCATTTTCCATAGCATTGGACGAAATCACTGATATTACTGATACAGCGCAACTAGAATTTTTTATTCGTGCAGTTGACGAAAATTTGAAACTAATAGAAGATTTGCTCGCACTTCGAGCCATGAAAGACACTACAAAGGGGGAAGATATTTTTGAAGAAATTGTTAATGTTTTTAGTGCTTTTAGACTGGCCTGAGCAAAGCTAAGCAAGACCTGCGATGATAGGGAAAAATGTGGGAGTGGTGGGTAAAATAAAATCAGAATTATTAAAGAGAAATATTGACATTAATAATCGGTTCGCATTTCACTGTATAATTCATCAAGAAAACCTCGGGCTAAATCATTAAAATTCACGCACGTAATGGAGACAGTTGTTTCGTGTGTAAAGTTTATTTAAATCGAGAGGTTTGAATCACCGGCAGTTCCATCAATTCTTGCAGGACTTGGAATCGGAATATGGAGAACTCATTTTCGTAATGGAGACAGTTGTTTCGTGTGTAAAGTTTATTTAAATCGAGAGGTTTGAATCACCGACAGTTCCATCAATTCTTGCAGGACTTGGAATCGTAATATGGAGAACTCATTTCTCATTGTGAAGTTCGCTGGGTCAGTAAGGGCAATATGTTGAAGCGATTTTATGAGTTAATAAGAAGTGCAAACTTTTATGGATATGAAGGGCAAATCCATACTAGTCGAACCTTTAAGAGATGATGCATGGTTATCTGATTTTTAGTTGATGTCACCAGCTACTTGAACGAGCTAATCACGAATACGCAAAAACCAGGACAACTTACCGAGCTATTCACCTATGTAAAATCTTTTCAAAGCAAACTTCGATTGT
The DNA here is from genome assembly GCA_000484575.1 of Olivierus martensii. Taxonomy (NCBI): domain Eukaryota; kingdom Metazoa; phylum Arthropoda; class Arachnida; order Scorpiones; family Buthidae; genus Olivierus; species Olivierus martensii. The sequence goes on along the minus strand of AYEL01082909.1, from coordinate 211,856 downwards.
GGGAAAATCAGATTTGAGCAGGAAATATATAACGAGCTAAACACGAATACGCAAAAACCAGGACAACTTGCCCATGAGCTATTCACCCATGAAAATCTTTTCAAAGCAACCTTCGATTGTGGGAAAATCAGATTCGAGCAGGAAATATACATTTTCCCACTCTTGCAGCCCATAAAAACTTCGATAAGAATGCCCTTGCATAGGAACTATCTTCATTAAATACAGAATTTACATCCAGATTTGAGGATTTCCGTTCACGTGAACTTCAGTTCCAAATATCCATGACATCTTTCGACGTGGACGTGGAGCAAGTAGAAATGTCGTTTCAAATGGAATTACTTGAACTCTAGGCAGATGATGTTATGATGTTCTGAAAAGTCAGTTTCGTGAGGTACTTCTGCAAGATTTTTACGAGACACATATTTCAAAAGATAATATTCCAAATCTAATTAATTTTATATGTAAAATGATGTCCCTCTTCGGCAGTACTTATTGCTGTGAGCAATTTGTTTGAAAAATGAATTTCACGAAATCAAAAAACAGATCAATATTATTGATACTAATTTGGAAAGCTCCTTACGCGTAGCAACATCATCACTTTCACCAAATATTGAACTTCTTGCAAAAGAAAGGCAATCCCAAGTTTCTCATTAGTTAGAGTTGCAACACTATATTATTTTATTATATGCAATATTAACGCTATGTATACTTACATATCTGTTGTACCTTTTCTTTTTTAAATAAATACTATCATCATCAATTGTTTTTGTTTTGGCTCTTGGCCCACCATAAATTTTTCTATACGGCCCTACAAAAAAATGGTTGCCCACCGCTGCTCTAGATTATGAAATATCGCCATTCTTAATAGTATCAACGAAAACAGAAGTGATTGAGTGCGATATTTCTTATCTGGCCCTATAGAAATGCAATTTAGGCCGAAAACGAAAGGCTGGTTAACCGAAAATATTTGTAAAATACCATTTATATGTTATAAATTAAACATAAAATATATATATGATATGTATAAAAGTTTATTAAACAAAATCAGTAATCTTGATTTGTCATTTAGATTTAAATTAGTTTTTTTTTGAAGGAATGTTACTCCATTTTTCATAAGAATTGTATCAATGGCAGATGAATCATTTTTCTCTTCGATAAATCTTATTGTAGATTTAAACGTATTTTTCCATCCCGTAGATTATGCATTTTTATACTATCTACTTGGAATACTCAAACACACATTTGTATTTGGAATACTACAGTAAAACACACTGTGTATTTGGAATACTCAAACATACAGAAAAATTTTAAGAAATAATTAATTATTACGATCTAAAATAATAAATGAACCAATATTCCAAAAATTATTTCTATAGAAAATTATTATAATTCAGGACAAAACTGATCTATGGATCATAATAGTTTTTTTTTCTTTTGATAGGTGTGGATGTTACATTTATCAATTGGTATATTTTAATATTGATTGTATACATTACAATAAATGAGTAATTATAAAAGTAATTTCCATGGCTTCGAATGTACACTGACGGAAAAAAAAATCCCAACACCAAGTAAAAATTATTGTAGAGTAATGAAATTTGGACAATGCATTTGTGTAGTTAACATGTTTAATTGATTAAATTTTCAAGATCACAGGTTAATTTAAGCTCAAGAAAATGCATTTCAAATGTGAAATGCTGTTGCATTAATAGCCGGTGTAACCTCCAGAATTTTGAATGCAAGCCTGCAAACGTGCATGCATTGTGTCATACAGGTGCCGAATGTCACTTTGTGGTATGGAGTTCCATGCTTGTTGTACTTGTTCTGTCAATACTGGGACGGTCTGTGCTGGCTGTGGATGATGCTGGAGTTGTCGTCCAATGATATCCCATACGTGCTCAATTGGAGACAGATCTGGTGATCTCGCAGGCCAAGGTAACATGTCGACACTCTGTAGAGCACGTTGCGTTACAACAGCGGTATGAGGGCGAGCGTTATCCTGTTGGAAAATTCCCCCTTGAATGCTGTTCATGAATGGCAGAACTACAGGTTGAATTACCAGACTGACGTACAAATTTGCAGTCAGTGTGTTTGGGATAACCACAAGAGTGCTCCTGCTGTCATAGGAAATTGCTCCCCAGACCATGACTCCAGGTGTAGGTCCAGTGTGTCTAGGCCGTAGACAGTTTGGTTGCAGGCGTTCCCCTGGCCTCCTTCTGACCAACACACGGCTATCACTGGCACAAAGGCAGAACCTGCTTTCATCAGAAAACACAACAGATCTCCACTCCGTCCTCCAATGAGCTCTGGTTTGACACCACTGGAGTCGCAAACGGCAATGGCTTGGAGTCAGTGGAATGCACGCTACAGGGCGCCTAGCTCGGAGCTGTCCTTCAAGTAACCGATTTCTAACAGTTCGTTGTGTCACTGTGGTACCAACTGCAGCTCGAATTTCTGTCGCAGATGCAGTACGATGTGCCACAGCCATACGCCGAATACGGCGGTCTTCCCTCTCAGTAGTTCCACGTGGCCGCCCGGAACCCGGTCTTCTTGAAGCAGTACCTTCATTTGACCACTGCTCCCAACAATCATGCACAGTGGATACATTCCGGCCAAGTCTTTCTGCAATATTGCGGAAAGAAAATCCACCTTCTCGTAGCCCTATTACACGACCTCGTTCAAACTCGGTGAGCTGTTGATAGTGGCTTCTTCGTCTTCTTAAAGGCATTCTTGGCTAACATCAGCTCAATACGTCAAATTTCAAGGATAAATAACGCTCACAAACTTTACAGCATGCATTTAAAGCAAACCTGATTTGCAAATTCCGAGTGGAGCTACTAGCGCCACACTTATGCACAAAGCGCGAAATTTGAATCGATGTCATCTTTCAGATGTATAAACACGCCTACCAAATTTTGTTTATCTAACACAAGTCTTTTTTGGTGTTGGGATTTTTTTTCCGTCAGTGTATATATGTTTACATATATGGGGATGTGTAAGATGGTACATATTCTTCTTCTTTTTCATTGCGAATCGCGAATTGCATCCGCATTCTCCATGTAATTTCGAGATGGTTTCCTTAATTATCAAATGGACAAGGAATCTCTTTAAAAGTTATGAAGGAATAAAAACAGAATGCCAAAACGACTTTGAAAGTATGCAATGTTATCTACAACGATTTATATATCACTGTTTTAATTACTATAATTATCGTCGAATTTCTTTACGAAGTTATCTACTGTAAAATAATATTTAGGTAATGATAAATTATTAATTTGGCGTGAAGTAACTATTAATAATTTTAATTCTGATGCATATATTTGTATAACCTGATTACAAAATGACTGTAGAAATCTACAATCATTTTATAATCCCATAAATTATTTGCAACATAATTTCGAACAAAAAAATCAATAATTCAGAATATATTACTCGAGAAAATTGGAAGTTAATAGTCTATTAATCATTTTTTATAAATTATTTTACTATTCTATCGAAATGTTGATAATGACTCTACAGTAAATGAAAATATGTAGAAACACTCCATATTAGTTAAATAAGCACCAGTATAGCGCGTTCTCTTTACTATATAATTTATTTAATTTTATAGTATCGTACTGGAGCAGGGGTTCTAATCTGAAGGTATCCATATCCCTTGGGGTATGGGAACCAAATACTAGGGGTATTAGGCTCGATCTCTAAAGTACAGTAAATTCAAGCTGTTTGACATATTTGGAAGTTATACTGGCAACTAATACAGGGTCCGGCAAAAAGATCTGAGGGTTTTTAATTAAAAATAACGCACTTATTACAAAACTTTAAACATGTTTATTTATGCAACATATTGGGGTACATGTGCCATTTAACAGACAGTAACACAAACCTTGAAAACAAAGTCTTAGGTTGTGAAGATGACGTCATCCAAGTGGTGTCCATTTCTCGCCTTGCACTCTTCAAGTCTCCTGCCGAAGCTGTCAAAAACACGCCCCAACATTTGCTGTGGTATGGCAGCGATTTCCGTGCGTATGGCCCGTTTAAGTTCGCTCAATATGCGAGATTTGTTTACGTACACCCTCGATTTCAGGTATCCCCACAAGAAGAAATCACAAACACAGATCTGGGGAACGGGCGGGCCAAGCAATGTTACCATTACGAGAAATTAGGCGACCAGGGAACTTTACCCTTAAAAATTGCATCACAATTTTGCTATGTGGGCAGTTGCCCCATCTTGCTGGAACCACATTCGGTTGCGATTTAGGCGTCTTTGTCTAAGTTCGGGTAGCAGGAAATTTTCCAGCATTGACAGGTAACGCTCTGCAGTCACCGTAACAGTTTGCCCTCCATTATCCTCAAAGAAGTATGGCCCAATTACACACTTTTTGGTAACCACACCACACTATCACTTTCGCACTGTGAAGGGGACGTTCAAGCTGATCATGGCGAGAAATGGACACCACTTGGATGATGCCATCTTCACAGCCTAAGACTTTGTTTTCAAGGTTTGTGTTACTGTCTGTTAAATGGCACATGTACCCCAATATGTTGCATAAATAAACATGTTTAAAGGTTTTGTAATAAGTGCGTTATTTTTAATTAAAAACCATCAGATCTTTTTGCCGGACCCTGTATAAGGAATGATGATTATTTGACAGTCAAGTGAAAGGGGTATGGAATTGGGCAATCGTTGGGAGTCTGGAGTCATCAAAAGGTTAAGAACTCCTGCATTAATACATATATGAAATAGTTTGGAACCGGTAATATAATATCGTCAGCTACATAGTCACTGAGAAAAAAAAGTTTATTCGTTTTTTCAAAGCAACAAATAATTAACAAAATATTACCAAAAAACAATTAGAATACACTAGTTAAAATACCCGGCTTTGCCCAGTTTTTATTTATAAATCACATAGTACAGGCCGGATGGCCGAGTGATAACGCTGTCGGTATGCTATACAGGAGGACCCGGTTTCGCGTCTAGAGTTTGGTATCTCCTGAAAATTTTTTCGGGGTTTGGGCCTGGCCCGGTAATTCCTGCCCTTCACTATTCGGCACCCTCCACGGGTGAGGTGCAGCCCGTGGTTTGAACTGGCACCATCCCTTACTAATCTTCCTGATTGGAAAGGGGCATAAAATATGCAAAATTCACGTATGCAAAAGAGAAATCGCATAGTTCCCTGCTAAATACGCAACGCGGTCTCTTCATTGACATGACGTTTAGGATACAGAAGTTATTATCCATTTGAAAAACAATCAGTATTTAAATCATTTACAACTTTTAAGGATTGTCCTGTGCTTTGTTAAAATAGTCATTGCAAAACAAATATTTATAGGAAATTTCATCTTTTAAATTGGGCCGATAAATTTGTTGGAATCAAAGATATACGTGGAATGAAAACTATTTCTCCAATTACAAAGACGGTGATGATTGTAGCTCTTATCAAATTTCGTCTTAATGATTTTATGCAAAGTCAATTTTCATTGCATAAACGTGGAACATTTAAATTTCTAAGAAATATTACTGGAATTCCGACTTTTAACTTTAAATTATGGGAGGGTAATCCTGGTTTATTCTGTGAATTTAACCACCCTGCAGGATCCGGGTTCAAATCCGGGTCCCATACCTCCAGTTTTTTCTAGGAGGGATCTAGGAGGAATCTGCCCATTGAATTTCATCCTTCTGGTTGACACCATCATAGGTGTTGGCCAGCCTGTGATGGGCTCTATACGTGGCTGCCGCCAGATACAGAATATCCCATGAGGATATGACAGTTTAACCAAACTAATCTAAGATAACCTGTGAATTTAAAAATTCTACAGGGAAATGTACAGCCTCATCAATATCTGTGACTGTATCTATTGAATTGTATGTCATTCCTTCACATTTACATTCTGAACATAACTTGAACATAAAAAACTAAATTACCATTGATAATGGACTTATGTGTAATTGTTAGAGAAATAAAGACTAATGTAACACCTAGAAATACATTTATTATAAAACAAGTCTTACTTTTCTTTAACACTTAGCGCCATCTACCGATATTTATTGTCATTAAATAAATAAAAATTGGGTCCCTTAGGACCATAAAAAAGGCGACCATAAAAATTTATAAGACTTTAAATTTTTATTTTTAAATAAGACCATAAAAATTTTTATTGATGGGTAATTATCCCCATCTTTATTTCTAAAAATAATGCAATCTTGCTAATTTGACCTCAGATCTATTATATATGATTTTCGAAAAATTATTCCTGGTAGAAATTATTTACGAACAATATTACTATTAATTTCATTGAAACAACGAATACCCCGGAAAATATTGAATATTTTGAATGATATTGTACTAAATAGGAATTTAAAATATTTATGTAATATTAAAATTACAATATATTTCATCTTACATCTTCCGAAACTTTAACCAGGTAATATAAATATATCATTATCAGTAGAATTACAATTAGCAATATCATCTCTATTGAATATTTTATTATCAAATGGATTTCATCACTAAATACCAGATATCTTCCTAGCGAAACTCAATGAAAATTACTGCAATTGCCGAAGTAAGAGATACGTCGTTCTGGATAATATTGCACAATTTCAAGCTGGCTTTGGCATTCTGAACACATTCCCATATAATTCTTAATGGTAATTTGTTTGCCAATTTTATGATTAATGAGAACTGCATCTTTTGTAGTTCGCATAGAAACAGCAGAAAATTAATAGGGGCAAATGCACAGAGCCCACAATATGTAAACATGAATGCAGTCGAAGCCAAACAAATTACTTTTGTAATTATCCATTGGTAATGCCCGATCAATATAAACATATAACCAACGATAAAGGTTATATCCAGGTACATCAGAGAAATATTTATGGTCCATAAGAGAACGAGTTTGTTCTGTATTTTAATAACTTTCTGGAGAAACAATTTTCGGAATATCGGTTCGTTTATTATTTTAGACCACAATATCCAATTACTTCTCAACATCTTCCTGTATTTTCGAGTATCCCAAATTATTAAATATTTAATTACGATCGCATTTATTATAAAACACAACAGTCTAATAAATTGGGCTTGTTTTCCAAAGATTATGCAATTATCACACATATTCATTGCTAAGTTTTCATCATTACTTATGAGAATAAGGACATATTTTATAGTCTGTGCAAAAAAAAATATTTTCATAATCATGGTGAATAAGCTGAAACATGTGTTTTTCTTTTCATTTTCAATATCTACACCACTCATTTTCATCATCGTAAACATGGGAGCGAAGACAAATTTCGGAAGTAATAAATCTCTTTCTTCCATTCTGGAATATTTTAAAGCCAGTCTAAAAATTAAATTTTCCTTAAAACTGGAAAAATTTAGCAACAGAAGCAAAGAACACACATCCTCTACTACTAGGAAATGTGCTTTGCCAATAATAGACTCATATTGATAGCAATGTCAAAAATTTGTTCAGGACGATGATTTATTGCAAATATCACTAATGCAGCTTTTCAAATTATGTATGGGATGCTGCTAATTATTGATTTGTTTTTATTACGGCAAGCAAATATACTGTATTTTCAAACTAAAAGCAGATATTCGTGATTATCGTTCCTACCATAAATGATAATTTTCATAAATTGGTTTTGTTTGATAACTATACTAATGTGGGGATCGGAAACCCCACTCTGTCGTGGAGGTGATTTGAAATTATGTTAAATCTAATGACACAGTTTTAAAAAACAGGATGTATTGAATTGCTTTATTGTTCTTTGAAATGTAATAAATCCAAGATGGTTTATTCAGATGTTGTTTTAAGAACGTTACTTCACCCATCTGGACGTTATGTAAGAGAGAAATCGTCCCAAGGAAAAGGTGAAGATGGGGTCGAACGTATAAAAGAGCAGAGACAAAGGAGGTCGAGGCTTTTTGCCGAAGTCTTGCCTTGTCTTGTCTGGATTACCTCTCTGTTCTTCAAAAAAATTCGTACTTCGTCTCGTTTTGTCTTCGACTTGTGCTTGTTATTCGTGTGAAGACTCTAGTAAGGAGGAGGACGAAATGTCTTCTGTTTCTATAGAACAGAATTGAAGCCTTTCTCTCCCAAGTGTTAATTGTGCCTACGTGTTTAGACCGAAGACTGTTCTTCTAAAGGAATAAAGACCGTTTAACCAGCTTCTGTCTTCGAGCAAGATACAACTGTAATCAACATCAGATACCCCTCTTTATTTGTCGAAAATACGACTGTTTGTAAGATTTGAATCTCTCTGTTGCATATAATCGATTAATAAAGAAGTTGTTGAATTTATTTTCAACAATTCTCAATCTGAGTTTTTCGAGTTGCCTCTCCGTCATCCGTTCCTCACGCGCTCTTTCTTGACCTCTCTTATGCCTAACGCCTCTTGTTTCCGAATTTCCGTTTTCTGCTGGAAACCCACATTAGCTTAGAAATAAATATAAATCTCAATAAAAAGTGCGTTATATTTAATGGATTTTAGTATTAAAATATTTTTAGAAATGCAAATTTTTAAAATTTATCTAAGTATTCTTTTAACATAAGAACTTTGTATTTATTTTGGAATTTTTAGTTTTATGCATTAAGGCCCATCTTAATGCATAAAACTTAAATTCATATTTATGAAAGTTATATTTGCCTAATTATTGTTTATTCTAGTTTATGTACTGTGGCATTGTAAATATTTGCAATATTATCCATATTCATTATTCATTTACTTAATAATAAATTGACTTTGTTAATGACTTAGAGTAACTGTCATCAATTTGATAAGATCGATTATATTACGTAGAAAATATGAATTAGAGATAAATTATTGTTTTGGAAATTGTTGTTATTCTCTGAAACATTCTGTTTTTATAAGAAAAGGTAAATTTATAGAAAAATAGCAGTTATAACAGTTTCTAAATCATCAGCAGCAGCAACACCAGCAGCTTTTCCTTGTAAATATTATTTTTGATTTTTTTTTGTTTAACTATATATTTGTGGTAGTATTAAATAAATAAATAATTTTCTATTTCACCAACTGATGTATGTCCTCTTCTTTTGTTAAAGCTGCATCTATCAGGAAAGAAAAGAAGGGGAATAGGTTTATATATAACATTTACCAATGAAAAATATCTAACATGTAAAACATCCAAGTGGGTTATTAAGAAATTAAAATATTTGTTACCATTTAAGTGTGGCTATTTCGGTTGACAAAATGAATGAATGAATAAAATATAAGTAAAAAATGTTAAAATCAGGATCTTGAAGTTTCTTGAATAAGCTATTTCCAAACTGAAGGTATAAGAGTGAGGTCGTTCTTATTAAAAGCGGTGGAATTGTGTTGACATTTTTATTTGCTAAATTTGATATTTATACATTTATTTATATTTAATTTAATTTTTATAATTTTTTACTGCAGTTTGTATTTTGAAATTTTGTTCTACTAATAGAATTTATACGTTTGACTGATGATGGCTAACGAATAGCAGAAAAAGTTTCCAAAATAAATTTGTTATTTTCCTACTTTTGTGCTTTTGGTTCATTTGATTATTATTAATGGTAGGATGAATCATTATACGTTATTGTTTCATTTTCTTAAATCGTCATCCAAACAACCATATTAAAGTGTAAAAATTTCACGTGTTATTTTCCTACTTTTGTGCTTTTGGTTCATTTGAATATTATTAATGGTAGGATGAAACATTATACGTTATTGTTTCATTTTCTTAAATCGTCATCCAAACAACTATATTAAAGTGTAAAAATTTCAGAATTTCTTAATAATGAACTTAGCTTATTTTTCATAATAGATGTTTTTCGTTATCTCAGAAAAATAATCAAACTTTCCAAGAACAATATGTTAATTATGTCATTAAATACACTCGTTTTCTTTAATCTGGATTAATTGAGGATTTCTTTTAAACCAAAATTTTTAAGAAACTTTACAAAATAATATAAATAAATATATAAAATTTAGACTGCGCCAAACAACCAGGAAAAAACGTAACAAATGCATTCTTAACAAAAAGTTTTTAAGAAAGTAACAAATAAATTTAAAAACCGACAAAATATAAATGTAAAAATTGTATAGACGGACATTGGTAACATTTTAAATATAATATGTCAAAAACAGATAAAATACTCAAATAAAATGGTGTAAACTGTCATATGAGTTAAATTTAAAAACCGACAAAATATAAATGTAAAAATTGTATAGACGGACATTGGTAACAGTTTAAATATAATATGTCAGAAACAGATAAAATACTCATATAAAATGGTGTAAACTGTCATATGAATCATTCACAAGCTAAATCGATTTTTGAACTTTTTTAAAATTTAGTGTCAAAGTACTTGATTGGCCCTTAACTATTTTATACAGAAAAAGCAGAAAAATCTCGCGTATTTCTACAAATAAAGACTTATTCAAAAAATTTATCATCATCATCGGACCCTATTATTTCGTGAATTTCTCGGATATATTTGCTACATAACAGGAAAATTTCGTTTCGTTCAATAGTATTAAAATCATGAACTGAACCACTTTTATCGCAAAGAAATAGCGATGATGACTACAACAGTAATTATGAATAACACTTGTTATTGGCTGATAAAAACTAAAACAATTTACGTTTTAATTTGTTTTGTATGACTTTTTAATAAATTTCTTTTTTTGTAAAAATAGTAAATAGGCCTGCACATTTTACAGATTCCAATAGGGGAAACTGGTCCAAAATTAAAAAATAACCCGAAAAATTCAAAATAAGTTGTTATTGGATTAAGTAAAATCGATTTTTGAACTTTTTTAAAATTTAGTGTCAAAGTACTTGATTGGCCCTTAACTGTTTTATACAGAAAAAGCAGAAAAATCTCGCGTATTTCTACAAATAGACTTATTCAAAAAATTTATCATCATCATCGCACCCTATTTTTTCGTGAATTTCTCGGATATATTTGCTACATAACGAGAAAAATTCGCTTCGTTCAATAGTATTAAAATCATTAACTGAACCACTTTTATCGCAAAGAAATAGCGATGATGACTACATCAGTAATTATGAATAACACTTGTTACTGGCTGATAAAACTAAAACAATTTACAATTTAATTTGTTTTGTATGATTTTTTAATAAATTTATTTTTTTGTAAAAATAGTAAATAGGCCCAATTTTACAGATTCCAATAGGGGAAACTGGTCCAAAATGATCCACTTAAACAAAAACCCGAAAAAATTCAAAATAAGTTGTTATTGGATTAACTTTTTATATATTTTGGAAGACTACTCTTTCGAGTATAAACTATCTTAAACACTTCAAGATTATTCAATACAAACAAGAAAAAAAATAAAAATTCGAGTCCTATGCCAAGAATCATTTTGTACATCCACATGTTCAAAACGAATCCATAGAGATCATTTTGCCACAGATATTTGAAATTAATAAATAATTGCAAATAAAATAATAGGTAAAAACACAGCAAAAACATGTTTTATAAGTGGGTCGGAGGTATAGGACACTACTTCACGGAACTGATTTTAGCCAATCTCCCCCACATCTCGGGTATGGGTTTCTCCCCTTTGAGGGCACCCACCTTGACGGGTGAGAGGGCTTACTGGCTGTCACTATGCCTGTATCTGGTGGATCCGGGCCAATACTAGGTATAGGACACTATGTCACATTTACTACATTTTACAGGAGAGCAGTTTGAAGGTGTTTTGCATTGTTCTCCATTATGGACTTAGTGTTATTTAAAAGCACCGTAACTCTTCGGAGGTATAGGACACTATGTCACATTTACTACATTTTACAGGAGAGCAGTTTGAAGTTTACATTGTTCTCCCTTATGGACTTGGTGTTATTTAAAAGCACCCTAACTTTACCAATTACTGATGTAGGAGATAGTGTTGTATACTTGTGGGTAGAGGACGAGAAACCCATATGATTGTGTCAATAATCTCATTTTGGCCACAAATGGACATAGTACCATATACTCCCGACCCACACTATTATATCTACGTAAGTTGTTATTCCATGTTTATGGAAATAAAAGAAACATCAGTTAACTAAAATTCTGATACCTTAGGTGGCAGACATTGATTTTCGTTTAGTCGACTACGTAAGTTGTTATTCCATGTTTATGGAAATAAAAGAAACATCAGTTAACTAAAATTGATTTTCGCATTGATTTTCACAGACATTGATTTGCAGACATTGATTTTCGTTTAGTAGTAATGGCACATCCCAAAATATACTGACCTAACGTAACTAGGACAAAATCGCCATCAGGATGTTTGTACTACTACAAACATCCTGATAGTTTGTAGTACTACTACAAACTTTGCTTGTACTGTACAAACTTTGCTTGTACTATAAGCAAAGTTTGTAGTAATACAAACTTTGCTTGTTTGCGAACAGGTGATGGTAAAAATTAAGGAAATACAATAAGGGATCGTTTCACTCTGATGGATCATTTTGGACCAGTTTCCCCTACATTATAATTTAATTATTAAAACAGATGAATATGAGTGTATAGCATTTATTTTTTAATTAAATGTGGCAATTTCATTAACGCATAAATAATAGTAGAAATGTTTAACAAAGAAATCTAAATTGTGATTTTGTCGTGGTAGAAATCGATTTTGGACCTATAATTTAATTATTAAAACAGATGAATATGAGTGTATAGCATTTATTTTTTAATTAAATATGGCAATTTCATTAACTCATAAATAATAGTAGAAATGTTTAGCAAAGAAATCTAAATTGTGATTTTGTCGTAGTAGAAATCGATTTTGGACTATTGGACCACTATGCGAAGTTTCTTGAGCGATGCATTTACGTCAACATATTTACGCCTCGGATTTTTGCTTGTGGAATCAAGCTTTGCATCCGTTTATGCAAATTAATGTAATGTTAATCAGTGGACATATTAAAAAATCATAAAAATTAAAAAAAATCACTTACACACAATAACAAGTTCAAAATCATATAAAAATGAACGTTAAAATATAGTTTATAAAATCTTTTGATAGCTTAAAAAAAGTTATTAGCAACGTTATGGAGTTATTTATAGGATTTTTAGAGAATCTAGGTCGTTCTTTGGACTACTATGCGAAGTTTCTTGAGCGATGCATTTACGTCAACATATTTACGCCTCGGTTTTTTGCTTGTGGAATCAAGCTTTGCATCCGTTTATCCAAATTAATGTAATGTTAATCAGTGGACATATTAAAAACTCATAAAAATTAAAAAAAATCACTTACACACCAATAACAAGTTCAAAATCACATAAAAATGAATGTTAAAATATGCAAAAAAGTTTATAAAATCTTTTGATAGCTTAAAAAATGTTATTAGCAACGTTATGGAGTTATTTATAGGATTTGTAGAGAATCTAGGTCGTTTTTTAAAGAGTTTATCCGACTTAAGTCGGGAGTCTCGAAACGAATTAATGACGTAAAGCAAATGAAGGGGGGTATGGGACTATACTGGACAATCCATTGAGGGTTTGGAGTCATCAAATAATTAAGAACCCTTGTTCTGAAAGATGGAATATGTATTTTACTCATATATAAATATTTATTTTTTTCCCCTTTACCGGTTTCATATATAAAAACCATCAATAAGTCCATGATTGAAATAAAGAAGTTTATTTGCATCTCGAAACGAATTAATGACGTAAAGCAAATGAAGGGGGGTATGGGACTATACTGGACAATCTATTGAGGGTTTGGAGTTATCAAATGGTTAAGAACCCTTGTTCTGAAAGAAGGAATATATATTTTACTCATATATAAATATTTATTTTTTTCCCCTTTATCGGTTTCATATATATAAAAACCATCAATAAGTCCATGATAGAAATAAAGAAGTTTATTTGCACGCAAATGCGCAATTCTGAAAAATATTACATGGTAAAATATCAAAGAAACATTTAATATTGAATATAGCTTTTGCTTTCTGTATTTTATGTTGGTGTTCATCTATAGATCATTTCTTTCTATTGAATTTTATAAAACTATACATCCGACTAGCTACTAAGAGTCAGGGTTATTTAAGTGCCCACTAAATGTTGTCTACGGTAACATAGGGATTAGTCATCAAGAGAAGGCTGGGATTCAAAAGATGTGCACCAGATGTCTCCTTTAAAAAAGCCTACAAGCACAGAAATCCAGTCTGGATATCTATTTTGAACTTTAGCTCATTTACATAAATTAATTATAAATTACTTTATGTAACTGAATGTATAAATCATACGAACAATTGAATTTATTTTCGATCTTTTCAAAAGAACTAATATCACATACATCTTTCTGCATTTACACATTTATATATAAATGTGTAAATGCAGAAACGTTGATCCAAGTAAAACGAAAACTTATATGAAGAATTTCTTATATCAATTTTTTCATAATCATTTTTAATATTCTATATAAAGATACATATCAACAACTGTATATACATTTTTAATATTCTATATAAAGATACATATCAATAGTAACTGTAATATCAATAATAATACAGTTACTATAACACAATAAGCATTACAACTAAATCAAAAACTAAACAGAATTAAAACGTGATTATCTAAAACTAAAAATTGTTTCCTAGATTCGCACTTATCTATACAAATGTATATCATTCTCAACCGCATAGCGAAGTTATCAAATTTACCGTATAACAGTTTACAAACTTCGATCACTCTTCCATCACTTTTCCTAAAAACATCAGTATTACCCACTAGCTTTCCAATTCTCTCCAAACATTTTAAAATACAGTCAAATCTCGATTAACGAACGATTCTGATCATGAACAGTTCGGTTTATGAATAAATTTTTCGAACACAATGTTTCACGGATGACGTACTGTGTCTCGAGTTACGAAAACGCAAGCAGTCAACATAAACATTTTCAATGATAATGCCATGTGTCACTTGAGAAACATTTTTTAACGTTGACAAAAAACATTACATTGAATGACTTTTTAGTGAGAGAGAAGTCAGGAGTCAACATAAACATTTTCAATGATAATGCCATGTGTCACTTGAGAAACATTTTTTAAACGTAGACAAAAAACATTACATTGAACGACTTTTTAGTGAGAGAGAAGTGCAATGGGTCTGAAGCAGAGTCGAATGGTGCCAAGAGACAGAAAACAAAGAGAAAGAATCTCCTTCCAAAGAATAGCATTTCACTTCTTCACCACCTTCCACTTACTCCGTCATCTCCCCTCCATACAGGAACGATAAAACTAAATTAAGTTTTCATCTATATTCCATCTGCTTACTGTTTTGTTTATCTTTTTTTTGATAGATTTAATGGTTTCCATTGATTCTGTTTTAAGAAGTTGTGGTCAATCTACTGTTGTAAAAGTGTAAATAAGCAATCATCTGCGGACCAAGAACGGATTAATCCATTTTATATTAATTTCTATGGGGAAAATCGTTTCGGTTTACGAACGACCTTCAGGAATGAATTAAGTTCATGAACTGAGGTTTCACAGTATATTAAAATAAATAGTAACAAATCAGGAATTTTTGTAGAAAAAGTTTTTATAGCGTATTTAGATTAGTCTAAAATATAAAATCGAGTCTAAAGTCGAAAGTCTTTATATAAATGCTTACATACCGGAAATAAATTTACATCAAGCGATTTAAACAGGAACCCAAAAATCGCCATCGTAACAGTACCAGAAATAAATAGCAACTTCTCACATTTATACTTTTAAGATACCAAATACTCAATCAATCATATCAATACATAGAAAACATACACCGTAAGAGAATTTATACCACAAATGTGGCAAATTGTTAACTACTATTATTTTCTAGAGAAACGCGTAAAAATTGAATGACGACATAAAAATTCAGTTCTGATTATATGAATACAAATTGGTCTCCAATTGCTCTTCCTTATTCAAAAATTTCATATTCATTTCATATAAAAGAAGGAAGAAAATTTCTTTCTTCTTTTCTGATAATCATATCAGATAGAATAATTCATATAAATTATTTTTTGTTCAAATATAATTTATCGCTCTTACACTAACTTATTTTTTCCTTTACTGCTCCAAATTCGTACTAATATTAATTTGAATAATCGTAAAAACTTGAGTGGTATAGAATAAGCACATCTGTAAAACAGAAAATATAGATAAGTATCACATGTAAAAATATTATATATATATATATAAGTATATTTGCATTAATATTATAAATTGATCTTCCGATCTAATATTCTATATATATATATATAAGTATATTTGCATTAATATTATAAATTGATCATTTAAAGATAGTCATTCTCTGCATTATTCTGCAACGCGTTTTATTTCAGTAGAAAATTTAGATATATAACATATTCTAGAAGAAGGAATATATATATTTTATTCATATATAGATAGTTAGCTTTTTTTCCTTTAACAGTTTCATATACAAAATAATAAGTCTATGACAGAAATAAAACAGTTTATTTGTACGCAAATGCGCAATTCTGAAAATTATTATATGGTAAGATATCAAAGAAACATAATATTTATATAACTTTTGCTTTCTACATTTTATGTCGATGTTCATCATTTATTTTGGATTTGGATCACTTATTTCTATTGAATTTTATATAACCATTCATCCGACTGGATACTAAGATTCAGGATTATTTACGTGCCCAATAAGTGTTATCTTCGATAACACAGGGATCAGCTATCAGGAAAAGACTGGGATTCAAAAGATCTGCTCCGGATATCACCTTTAAAAAAGCATACAAGCACAGAAAGCCAGTCTGAATATGTATTTTGAAGTTTAGCTCATTTTCGTAAATTAATTATAAATTATTTCGGATGTATAAATTCGTAAATTAATGTATAAATTTTCGGATGTATAAAAGAACAATTGCATTTATTGATCTAAAAACACAAATTTTTAAAGGATGACTATTCGAAAAGTAATTTGCTTAAATTTCGATGTTGCATACTTCAAATTTGAAATGATTGTACGTAGTGCCTGTATTTTCATCTTGATACAAAAGTATTGATATAAATGATGATATTAGAGCATTTTTCTATATGAATAAATAAATTTTCAGCTCTGTATTTTATATTTTGAACCTAAGTGTGAAAATTGATCAATAGTGCTTTCCATGGCTATTATCTCATTATTCAATATTAAAAAAAAACCTTGTTGATACTTTTCTGTTACATTCCAACGAAACTTTTATGTAACCATAATTGTCGGCCGGATTGCCGCGTGGGAAAGCTGTGGCTTACAACCCTGAAGGGGCGGGTTCAAATCCGGGCACACACCTTCAGATTTTCAGGAGGGGTCCGGGCCCAATCCGTTGAACTCCATTCTTCAACCATCCGGTTGACCCCATCATGGGTGTTGGTCAGCCTGTAATGAGTTCTATAAGTGGCAGCCGCCAGATAAAGTATGTATCCCTAGTGAGATATGGCGGCTTAACATAACTAACCTGTAACCATAATTAATGATACTGACTTTTAATTATATTTAGCGCAATTGCCGGAACGAACACTGAAGCCATAAATTATACAATGCCATTAGCCTTAAGGAAATTAATATACCTGTATTAAGCTATAAATTAAATTATATGAAATAAATACAGTGGTACCTTGGTTAACGACGACAATCCGTTCCAGCGGAACCGTCGTTATCCAAAGCGCAATTCCCCATAGGATTTGATTGAAAATTGATTAATTCGTTCCGGCTTCTTCTCACAACCATAGTAAATAATAAAATTGCAGATAAAACTCATTTAAAATGTCCTAAAAATATGGAAAATATCGCTTATTTATTATATTTGCTAACATTAATAAAATGAATTGTTCGTGGACAGTTTTTAATTATCAATCTTCATCAGAAGGACAATTGAGTTCACTTCGGAGTTTTTTGACAAACGAATCCTTAAACACTGAATAGCGGCTTATAGATTCAACGATTATTATACAGGTAGGATTCGATTTTTGAGCTAAATTAATCACGTGATGCGATGACGAGCTGTTTTACAGAGCTGTATTTTATCGGAAAGTTCACATAATCAGGAGTCGTTAACCAAAGCATGCGTCGTTAACCAAGACAGCCACATAATCAGGAGTCGTTAACCAAAGCATGCATCGTTAACCAAGACATATTTTTCTTTCAAAAAACTCGTCGTTAACCAAAGCCGTCGTTAGCCAAGGTACCTCTGTATTTCTTTTTCTATTAAAATATCTACCATCTGAGCCAAATTACCATACACTTTTTTTCAACTTGATATATCTCAAGTGTGATTTTGCGGCATATTAAAATTAATCTAATTTTTAAATGTCTCTAAAAATTAATAAATCATCGTCAGAATCAGAGCTTACATACTTACATTTAGAACATTACATTTCGTGATGGGAAAGCAATCCATAAAGCTTAGCGATAGTTTCCATTCTTTACATTGTTTCATTATATTACTGGCCTGAAAACGTAATTATTAGTGTTCAAATTTAGGCAAGAACTGCGAAAACTTTCAAATATTTATGAAAACAAATGTTTGATACCTTACCAAATTTATATCTTCTACTGACTTCTGAGATAAAGAAATCTCATATATTTTGGAGTAGATAATCTGTTGCTATAAAATGCATAACTTACATTAAATGTTATATTAAAAGTATATAACAAATTAAAATTTATGTATATTAAAGATAGAAAAAATCAAAATAAATAAAACACCGAATTATTTCTACATATATGGTTGTCAAGAATAAAACAATTGTTATAATTATTATTATAAACACTTATTTTAATAATTATAATGTTGTTATTATATATGGTTACAATTACATAATATATTGACTTCTGTTGGTTCATTCACTTTGATTTTTCAAGCGTGTAGCCTAAAATTTGTGACAGACAAACTTTTAAAAGTTTTTCTGATTTTTTCAGAAGTAATTTTCAATATAGTCACTCAACATTTTGAGTATTATCTTTTTACCGCAATTCTATTGATAATAGGATCATCTGACAGTTGTTGCTACCATGGGTATATGCTATACTCGGTAGAAACTTGAACAATTCCACAATTTAATATATTTTTTTATTTGTTATTTAGGCTTCTTTCCAATTGGAGATTACTAAATGGAAGGGCATACGAATGAAATTCGAAGTCTGTAGTGATATAGATATAGTGATTTCGATTCGTGGTGTATTTCCATTCTGAAAGATTCGGATTGAATTCCCGGTTCTACGCCATCGCTTCTTTCCAATTGGAGATTACTAAATGGAAGGGCATACGAATGAAATTCGAAGTCTGCTGAATGGCTATACTGATTTCGATTCGTGGTATATTTCCATTCTGAAAGATTCGGATTGAATTCCCGGTTCTACGCCTTCATTTTTAGAAGAGTTTCAAGTGCCGGTTAACCCCATCTTCCACCTGATTGCTGACCCATAATATATTTGAACCGCTAACTCTGGAAATGGAAATGCCCTGCCGTAGAGTACTCATCGAGTGAAAAATGCTATAAAACCACACAGGAAAATTTGCCGTTCACAGACAACCGACGTTCATGATGGAGTCGATTTTTCTTTCTTCGTTAACATTGCTTTTCAATTGTAAATTAACAAAGTGCGGGGCATTCAGTGGCAAAGATCGGTTACCCATACTTGGGGTTGTGAAGGATTGGTTGCAAACACCTGGCGCAAATCGTCATAAAAACTATTTTTTTTGTCAACAGATGACGCCATATTCCATTCAGGTAGAATACTAAGTGATGGGGCGAAACAAGCCCTTCTACAGGCTGCCCACCCCTACGGAGGGGTCAGCCGGATTGTGGAGGACGGGGATAGACGGGCCGGGCCCGGACCCCATGATAAATATTTTCAAGGGGTGGGACCCGAGACTCGAACCCGGGGCCTCGCCCGGACCCCATGATAAATATTTTCAAAGGGTTGGACCCGAGACTCGAACCCAGTCCTCCATAGTGGAAAGCCGAAGCGTATCTACGCGGCCAATCCGGTCGAATCCCAAAAACTATTCAGATGTCTGACTTGGTAATGAAACTCGGATCAAGTTTGGTTCCCAGGTCACGTAACTCCAATGGATCGTTAAAAAAATCTTCCAGTATAGCAAACTGAAATCCTAGATCATATCTTAGCCACTCATTCATAAAAATATGAAGAGGATTTTCATGTTTTCTATGACATCTACAAATGGGACTATCAACAATTCTAATTTAATGAAGATATCTCTTGAAATGATAGCGCTTTTTAAGGACTCCTCTGACAATCCATATATATATCTGTAGGTATAGGGCACTATGTCCATTTTTGGCCAAAATGAATTATTGGCAGAATCTCATAGGTTTCTCGTCCTCTACCCACAGGTATACAACACTATGTCCTATATCAGTAATTGGTGGAGTTACGGTGCTTTTAAATAACACAAGTCCATAAGGCAGAACAATGTAAAACAACTTCAAACTGCTCTCCTGTAAAATGCAGTAAATGTGACATAGTGTCCTATACCTCCCACCCACAGATATGTATATATAAACTGCTCTCCTGTAAAATGCAGTAAATGTGACATAGTGTCCTATACCTCCGACCCACAGAAATGTATATATATATATAGATTTTTTTCTATATATTGATTTTATATATAGATTTTTATTTAATGTAAACAACTCTAGTTCTCTAATGAAGGATATAAAATAACAGAATTATTCAAGTCCTTCATTAGAGAGAAATAGCATGGCTTATATTTCATCCGTGCATCTGTGGTCGATGAAGAGAGAGAATCCCCTTACTTGACCATGGATGCACTAAACCAATATATGATATTAATATTCGGTATATCAAATATCGTTGCAATTTTCTGCCAGAGAGGAGAATAAGAAAAACGAAACATGGATTTTTTGCTACTCTCTTACATCTACAAAATAAATTGACGATTTTAAATATTTTGCTATACTTTATTCAAATTTTTCATGTACTTGAATATTTATTAAATTTATTTTTGTATCAGATTAGTTTTCATAGATTATCCTTTATTATTGGCTCAATATCTTCACCTATATTTCAAAAAAAAGAACAAAGAAAAAACTCAATTTTCTCGGTTTTATTTTTAGATCTACCAGATATGAGTTCGAAAAATTATTCCCGGTATAAATTATTTGCGAAAAATATTATCATTAATTTCGTTGAAACAACGAATATACCGGAAAATATTGAATGTTTTGAATGAAATTATATTGGAAATGAATTAAATATATTTATGGAAAAAATTAATAATATAATATATTTCAACTTACATATTCAGAAACTTTAACCAGATAATATAAATATATCATTATCAGTAGAATAATAAACAGCAATATCACTTCTATCGAATACTTTATTGTCAAATGGATTTCATCACTAAATACCAGATATCTTCCTAGCGAAAACTCAATGAAAATTACTGTAATTGCCGAAGTAAGAGATACGTCGTTCTGGATAATATTGCACAATTTCAAGCTGGCTTTGGCATTCTGAACACATTCCCAAATAATTCTTAATGGTAATTTATTTGCCAATTTTATGATTAATGAGAATTGCATCTTTTGTAATTCGCATAGAAACAGAAGAAAATTAAGATGGGCCAATCCACAGAGCCCACAATATGTAAACATGAAGGCAGTCGAAGCCAAACAAATTATTTTTGTAATTATCCATTGATAATGCCCAATCAATATAAACATATATCCAACGTTAAAGGTTATATCCAGGTACATCAGAGAAATAGTTATGGTCCATAAGAGAACGAGTTTGTTCTGTATTTTAATAATTTTCTGGAGAAACAATTTTCGGAAAATCGGTTCGTTTATTATTTTAGACCACAATATCCAATTACTTCTCAACATCTTCCTGTATTTTCGAGTATCCCAAATTATTAAATATTTAATTACGATCGCATTTATTATAAAACACAACAGTCTAATAAATTGGGCTTGTTTTCCAAAGATTATGCAATTATCACACATATTCATTGCTAAGTTTTCATCATTACTTATGAGAATAAGGACATATTTTATAGTCTGTGCGAAAAAAAATATTTTCATAATCACGTTAAATAAGCTGAAATCTGCATTTTTCTTTTTATTTTCAATATCTACACCACTGATTTTCATCATTGTAAATATGGGAGCGAAGACAAATTTCGGATGCAATAAATCTCTTTCTTCCATTTTAGAATATTTAAAAGTCAGTTTAAAAATTATATTTTCCTTAAATCTGCAAAATTTTAGCGAAAGAAGCAATGAACATCCATCCTCTTCTACTAGAAGATATGCTTTGCCAATAATTGACCCTTACTGATAAAAATGGAAAAAATTTGACAAACGATGATTTAATGCAAATTTATCCAATGCAGATTTTTAAATTATGTGTGGAATGCTTCTAATTATTGATTTGTGTTTTTACTCTGCCAAGCAAATATACTTTCAGTTTAAAAGCAGATACTTGTGATTATCGTTGCTATCGAAGTAATTTTCAGAAATTGGTTTTTGTTTGATAAGTGCACTCATTAGTTTAGAAATAAATGTAAATTTCAATGAAAGTGCATTAAGTTTCATAGACTACAGTATTAAAATATCTTTGGAAATGCAAATTTTTTGAATTTATCTTAGTGTTTTTACTTGAGAATTTTTTGTTTATTTTAGAATTTTAGTTTTGTGCAATAAGATGGGCGTTAATGCCTAAAATTGAGAATACATATTTATGAGTTACATTGCTAAATTATTGTTTGAGTTAGTTTATTTACTCTGTTATAATAATATGGCTTTTGCAAAATGATCCATATATATTATTTTTGTAAAAATGTTAATGACTTAGAGTACCTGCCATTAGCTAGATAAAACAGATTATATTACGTAGAAAAAATGAATTAAAGATAATTATTGATTTAGAAATTTTCATTCATCTCTAAAACATTCTACTTTTATCAGAATGTATGAACTATATAGAAAAATAGCAATTATAACAGATTTTAAAGCAGCAGTATCCTTTGTAAATTTTGTTTAGTGATTTTTTTATGTTTTAGGAAGGGAAACCGTATACTATGTATTTGTGGTGTTTTTAAATACATAAAATAGTTTCTACTTTATCAACTGCTAGATATATTTGCCTCCTTCTTTTGTTTCCAGCTGTATCTAACAGGAAATAAGGGAAGATATATAACATTATCCAGTCAAAAATATCTAACATGTAAAAAATAAGCCAAGTAGATTATTACGAAATTAGAATATTTATTAAAATTTAGATGTTTCTATATTGGTTAAAGTTATTATTTTATTTTCTTACTTCATTAACCAAATAACCACATTAAATTGTAAAAATTTTCACAAATTTTTAATAATGAACTTGGATTAATTTTCATATGAGATTTTTTCCCTTGGATATAGGTCTATTTAAATTTTTATATGAAAACTATTTTTGAGACAGACATTACAATCTTACTGCATAAAACTAAAAATTCATATTTAAGAAAATTATACTGTATTGTCAAATTATTGTTTATGTTAATTTATGTACACTGTTATAGTAATATAGCTTTTGCAAAATGATCCATATACATTATTTTTGTTATAATTGTTAATGACTTAGAGTAACTGCCATTAACTTGATAAAACCTTACTGCATAAAACTTGACTAAGGAATAATAAGGAATGAATGTATTTAATAAAGATTTTGGAGTATTACGTTAATACATCATCAAATACACTCGTTATTTTAATTTGATTGGATCAATTTTTGGATTTATTTTTTATCCAAAATTTTTAAGACTAGTAAAATAATGAACACACACATAAAATTTGATGGAGATCGAACGATATAACCTGTGGACGTGTAATATTTTCTTCATTTTGGCCAAAATGGGCTGCAGAAAGCTTTATATTCCGGGATTGTTTGAAATAGATTGAACTATGTGAACTGTAGAGACATTTCAATAAGAATTAACATCATCTAAAGCTTTTAATGTTAATCCATTTGATCCAAAATTTTCAGATTATTTTTATTGAGCCATGAAATGCCTACATTCCAAATTTGGCCAAAATGTCTTCTAAAACATCATGTTTATAAATTTTCCTGTTACGTAGTACTTATTGGATAAAAAATAATATATTCAATGAGATTTTCTTTATAAATAATAAGTAATTCTTTATAATGACTTTATACTATAAAGAATTAAGTATACGAGATTATCATGCGAGTAAATGATGATGATCCACGATGAGAGGATAGATCAATTCGATCAATTTAATTTCTTACAATTGATAAAGGATGCGTAGAATCGAATGAAATCGCTTTTTCACATATCCATTTGTGAAATATTTATATTTTCTGATCATTTACTGTAACTAAAACAATTAACTAAAATTCCAAATGATGCCCAGTATCGGCTGAACAGCATGGGTCTCTGCTATACCTCTACTTCAAAAGTGTTTCCAAAAAATTGCCAGTTTTTGGAAGATCCACTGTTTTTGAAATAGCACGGATTGCAGAATGTTGCACAAAATGAATTCAACTTTAATAAATTGCTTATCTTATATACTAACAAATAAGACAAAAAATTTGTGAGAAAAATATATTGCAAATTAAAACTAGATTTTGCAAAAAATAGAATTAGCTAAATAACTCTTCAATATCATTCTGTGTGAAACGAATAATTATACATGAAGAATTAGAAAAAGAGAAGAAATAAATAACAAAGATTTAGGAGTATTTTTTAATCATCGGCTCAGTTACTTTAATATTATAATTGCATGTTAATATAGGATTAAACTGAATACATCTGAAAATCCTTATAAGGGAGATAGTTACATCATTATTTTATGCAAATATGCTGAATAAAATCTCATACTTAGCATTAATATTTATTATAGTTGTATTTTATGGAATGGAAAACATTATAACTAAGTAATGATTAATTGCATTTGGAGAATTTTTCCTTAAAATTTGTTATTTTGTGATAAACGATAAGAATATCTATCACTTAAGTCTTATTATTCACGAAAGTTGGCATGGAAAACTCTAATAATAGATAATCTAAATAGTATAATGAAATTTTCTCTAAATATTTAAAATTTCTGTTTACTTGGAGAAATCAATCCAAGTGAAGAAAAATTCAAACCATTATTCACTTTTCTTCACATTCTATTTAGGAAGATTACATATACTTGTTTTGAGTATATACAGGCGGTAATATTTGTAAATATAATTAAAATGGAGAGTTTTTCAGCAATTTCTATTCTCATAAAAATCCAGGAAAATTTTCTTTTTAAAAAATCATGATAATAACACGAGTTTTACTGTTTTAGCTTATAGATAGTCACAAGCAATATTTAATTTAATGTATAAAATTAACGATCTGTTCTAGAACATAAACTAGGTATGGATATAAAAATAAAATTTTATAATTTGAATTAAAATAATTTTAATCTGAATTGTAAAATTTACTTCTACTAAAACAGATTATTGAGGTAAATATACTAAGAGTCTAATAATACCAAAAGGCACGAAATAGTATTCAGAATAACAAGATTGCCCATGAAATTTGAAATAATTTTCCTTTTTAAATGTTAAATGAATTTAGGGATTTCACATTTATATAAAATTTATTTTACAATTAAAAAATTTAGTTAATAGCATATATTTCTTACATACTTGAAGAATACATAAGATTAATTACATTATCTTATTGGTAACACTTAAACACTATATGCTGATTAATACACGAAACATCTAGGATAATAAATGTACGTATTTTCAATAAGGAATGAAATTATGTTAATAAAAATATTAACAACTTGAAATATATCATAGCAGATTTTATTTTACTTCAGTTCTAAGAATTTCATTTCAATAAAAATCCGATTGAAAAGAAAACTAAAATCACTAAAATTATATACAATAGAAATTATGTTAATAAAAATATTAACAACTTGAAATATATCATAGCAGATTTTATTTTAGTTCAGTTCTAAGAATTTCATTTCAATAAAAATCCGATTGAAACTAAAACTAAAATCACTAAAATTATATACAATAAAAAAATGATATCCAGATCTATCATAGTATCACAGAATTTCAAAATTCATTTTATTTACAACATAATTATATTTTAAGATTTGTCTAGAGGGTCCTTTCATAAATTACCTTAATAATGAATATTAATGAGACCTTGATGGAAAAGCAACGTCATAGGTGGAATAGTTTGGTTAGAAAAAGCAGGTGTGTGATAGAAATAAAATTTTATAACTTTTTTTATTACTTTTTACAAATAAAAATACATATCGTGATCAATATTGAATATAAACTTAGAAATAAAACATAACAATGCACTGCTAACGTTTTAATATTCATTCAATTGCTCACTTGGATATGAACTGCAAGCATCAGGTATTTATTTAAAATTTTCTCACTGAATAGCAGATGAAAAACAGGATTTAGTTCTAAAGAATCTGATGTTTTTGAGGATAAACGTACGATATGCATGTTTATCATAAAATTTCAGATTCGTTCTGTGGATCTTACCATTTGTATTTAAATTATATACTTCAAAATGGATGAAGTTAATCAGCCATCATGATTCATTGCATAAAAATAAATTAATGCCTCACGCTGATTTATTTTTTTCTGTACTAGATTGGTTATTCAGATTATGTTCTTCCATTTTTTAGTTATGTAATTTCATTGTTTTCTCCAATCTTCTGAAGTATCTGAACTATAAATGGTGCAAAACTATCTTAGATGGTTGCACCATGATCTAAAGATGGTTTTGATCTATCTTAGATGGTAGAAACCATCTTTAGATGGTTGTACCATGATCTAAAGATGGTTTTGATCTATCTTAGATGGTTGCACTATGATCTAAAGATGGTTGCACCAAGATCTAAAGATGGTTTTGCACCATTTATAGTTCAGATACTTCAGAAGCCGAGATATTAAGCGTCCGACGTTTATTCTAGGATACACTATATATGAATTTTATTCAAATCAGATAATAAATAAATATGCTATCATATTGACGGATAACAGATCTAATTAAAATATCTTTTTAATCCATTCAGAAGTAAATATGATATATATAACTCATATTTTGCAGATCTAATAAATAAAATGAGTTCAAGAAGGATAATTTGGGTAATGATATTGATCCTAATAAAATTAGCATCAGCAAGTACAAAAAGTTGTCCTTCGTTCCGAGATATAATGGAAGATTGTAGATGTAATGAGTTTAGTAGAGAAGTGCATTGTAAGGATATCATGAATCCGCACAGTTTGCACTCCATTATGCATATTCTTTCAGAATTTCCTCTTTCTATATTCACGTATGTATACTGTTTTCTTGATAAACATATTTATAAACTACAGAGAATTATTCTTAATTAATTATTATTCACAAGAATTTATTGCTATTTTATTTTGTTTTAGAATATCAGATTCATTTTTAATGTTTATGCCAAATGGAATATTCAAGAAAACACCAATCAAAAGATTGGAAATTTACAACAGCGAAATTTTAGGTTGGGAATCTGAAAACGGTTCCGTGGTATTCGAAGGAACAGAAAATACTTTGGAAACCATCATTATGCATAAAGTTAATGGAATGAATTCCTGGAAGTGGTCTGTTTTTGCAACATTAAAAAAACTTGAAGATTTTACCATTGGAATCGGAAATCTTGATTATGTCAGTAAAGATTTTTCATTAGTATCACCTAAGAGTTTACAGATATTGCATATCGATTACATTAATTTAAAACTCGTCCATCCGGAAGCTTTTTCTAACCACGAAAAGTTAATAACGTTAAGCTTAAGTGCAAATAAATTACAAGAAGTAAAACGTTCTATGCTCCCAAATCCAGCAAAAGAATTGAGATATTTAATACTCAGGTAAGTAATTATTATATAAAAAGAATTTGTGGTTTTGTTATTTTCCAAATTTAATTTCGTTTAATTGGAAGATAACTGGTTTGAAAATGTTTATTCTTCAGTTATAACAAATTGAAGAGTCTTCCAGAAGACATGTTTATTGGAATGCCAAAATTAGTTGCTATATCATTAGAAGGCAACAGGATAAGATTCTTATATGAAGAGTTCTTCCCTTCTCTCATCGGAAGAGATTGGAACATGTATATTAATGGTGAGTTTTAGTTAATGTTATTTCTATGTCTTGTTCAATATAAATGTTGTTTTAAAGTTATCGACACGATAAATATTAATTTCAGGCAACGATTTATATTGCTGCACAGATATGAAATGGATTGTAAACAAACAGATCAAAGAGCGAGTTGTGGGAAGATGTAGTCATCCGCAGATATTAAAGGATAAGGAGATCACTCAACTAGAAGATTTTGATTTTACTCATGGTTTATGTTAAATACTGTATTTAAATATAGTAACACCAAACAATTGTCACATTAGTAATTCTATGAATAATGACAAAATAAATACAGTGAATTCTCATTAAGTGTTAACAGAGTGTCCACTTAGAGTTTAAGACTATTAAATATATTTTTAAAATAACAGTTTCTAAAAAAATATAGAAAATTTTAAATATCGAATAAAACTTTATAAATTATTCGAAAGATGGAGCGATGTATCTGTAAGGAACAACGAAGTAATATATGGATGGACTGCTCTATGCTAGCAACAAGTGAAGCCGTTAATTTACCCACCAGTAACTTTGTAAAATCGATGTTATAGTAAATTGACTTTGTTTTGATGACCAGACCTCTCCCATTTATGTTAGTATATATGATGAACAGATCCAAATAATTAATAAAGAGGGTGTAGAACCCCACTATTATACCACGTAACCCCACCATTTCAGTGGCTAGTATTGAGCAAACTTTCCATATATTTAGATCATTGATAAGGAATATTTGCTTTGTAGTGGTATCTTATACACCTAAAAAATTAGATATTTTTTCAACCAAAGCGGCCGCGTAGTGGTTAAATCGCTTTTCTGCGGAATTGAATGTTGTCAGTTCGTGGCACGCTTACGTGCTGTTTTTCAAGTGAATAAATTAAAATATTACTAGCAATAAAACTTCAGATAAAAATCAAGTTTTTTTGGTCATAGTTACGTATGGGATAGCAACAACTCGACGAATTGCTACTACCCCATACGTAAAAAGACTTTGAGCGCAAACGGATATTTAGATATCGCCCTACGCATAGTGAATTACGGCAATTAGAGAGTGAGAGAGATAAAGCAAGAAAGACATCGAACAATAATTGAAAAGTGATTTTGCCAAATTTGTAACTATGACAAAAAACTTATTTTTACCTGAAATTTTTTTGTCATTAATATTTTAATTTATTCACCTGAAAAAACAAGGTAAACAAGCGAGACTCGAACTTACAACGTTCAGCTCCGCAGGAAAGCAACTTAACCACTATGCAGCCGCTTTGGTTGAAATATCTGCACTTTTTTAGGCATATAAACGGTGCGGTCCGGCTTTATGATATTTGACCTCGATTTCTTTTTTAATAACGAAGGCATAATGACCTAAACTCTTTTACAGGAGTTACTTTTCACAACCTGTAGGTTAAAGCAGATCGAAATCGGTGGGACGGAGTTGTTCTCTGACATTTCAAGAGTTCAATGCTTGTTTCTTTAACAAGGAATAACTCTAAAATGAAACAACCTATCTTAATGCAGTAAAAAGCATTTTATAAAAAATTTGTTCCTAATTCTGCTCGCGCCAATTAGGTTGCGTAAATAAACTTTAAAACTTTTTAAACTAGCAGGTACGCTCTTACCTCGTTTCGGATTAAGTGCGGAGAGCTGATATTTTGTAAAGTTTTGTCGCAAATATAAAATTTTCAAGGATGCATTATACGGTAATAGCTGTGCCATTGTTAACGAACCTGCCAAATATTTATACAATAGGTTGAAGTACCTTCGTTTAAAGTCCAACTTTGTAAAAATCGCTCTGCACTTACCCCACTCCACCTTACATCAAATTTGATCAAAATCGACGATACGATATATAATAGAATTCTCGATATAATGACGTCATAGTCTTTTCATTTAGGCTCCACCGAATGGCGTTTTACAGGAAACCTTAAAAAACATAATGAATGCTATTGACGTGGTCGAAATCGATTGAATAGTGTGACTTATATAGATATTTCTAGAGAACACAAATCATCCTCTTGTATAGTTTTTAAATTCATCCCAATTGGATCATAATTTTCAGAAAACTGTAGCTGAGCTAAAATATGTCTATTTTCCAGATTTTTTCAAAAGCGATTAGACAAAACGATATATATCCTCTTGTATAGTTTTTAAATTCATCCCAATTGGATCATAATTTTCAGAAAACTGTAGTTGAGCTAAAATATGTCTATTTTCCAGATTTTTTTCAAAAGCGATTAGACAAAACGATATACGGAAGTGCTTTTAGAAAATGTATCCATATTTCCTCATTGTGTTTTGACTCATTGTGCTGAAATTTTCATGGATATTCACGTAATCTAAGGGATATCTACACGCCAAATTTCAACGGTATCCATTGAACCATGAGAAATGTAAAAGCATCTGTATAGACGAAGAAATACAATGCTTTTTTGCCGATTTATTCAATTTTTAAACTGCTCTGAGTCTTCTATTATTTGGATTAGAATTGTGAGGATCCGACCCCGGTTCCAGCCCTAAAATAGGTCCGTATGAACTTATTGCCATTATAATTTTATTAAAATATTTGTTTTCTTATTAATAATGAAATCATAATTTTGTAAATTCACTTCCAAAGAAGGAAGCAAAAGGTTAGCTAAATCTTTCACTTCCAAAGAAGGGTAAAAATAGAAATCAGATCGACACGGAAAAGCTATACGTAAGATCGTCTTTTTGATTACTCATGTCTATCGATGTTCATATCTTTTTTCGGTAAGAATCCAGTTATATACATATAGAGATTTTTGCCGATATAAGAGCGGAAGGAAGGAGTGTGCGGGGACTCTTTCCTCTACGAACAATAAGAAATCTTCCCTCGACGACGAACACGGAATCTTTCGTTGATAACCAACAGAGAGAGAGAGATACCTAAATCCCAGAGTTCAACTGGATATATCTGATACCCTTAATCTTACGAAAGACTCCGAACCTATCAGTAATCCGTCGTCAACTATGAAGGCTCCAAAATAGTCAACAAGTTAATTATTATTTGGTAATCCTATAGTAAGTGTTTCTGTGCATTTTGTGTGTGAATTTTACAGAACTAAAGACTGAAATTGTGGACTAAAGACTGTGTATTTGTGTTTCGTCTACAAGACCACCTGATCATCAAAATAATCACAAGTATTTATCTTCCCATCTTGTCGACGTGAAGCCTAACGTCGCGTATCATTGTTTATAAAGAATCTCTCTCAATAAACGGAGTTTTGGTTTTTATACCGTAGTCTCTGAGTCGTGTGTTGCAAACAGAATTCATTCTCCCGTTCTTACTCACGTAAAAGTCCCATACTGCTTTAGGCTCTCGCCTGTTTGTTTAGTAGCCTGTTTTGTATCTCGTTTGTATACACGATACTAAACTGATGTCAGAACATCCTGATATTGAACCGCTCGGCAAGTCCCGAGGTTCCGCACAATATCTTGGGCTGAGCTTGACTCTGGTAATAAATTAGAAAACCTGATTTCCCTTCTATTTAAAAGTTTTTCTCAAATTTTACGTAAAACAAAATACGTATTCTATATAAACTAGAAGAAATAAGATTTACACTGATGTTATACTTTGTTATATGTATTCGTTAACCAAATGAATCTTCAAACAATTGATATAATTTTAAACTAAATAATAGATATATATATTACATTTTATAATAAACACACCTCCAAATATATTACATGAGAATCTTTATTTCTCGAATAATAAGATAAAAATTTTATTTTTAAAAATTTAGCAATAGAAATATAAACTCTAAACACTTTATAAAATAAATTTAGAGTTGGCAAGTCTTCTTCCTTCCCTACTTCATTTTTCGTAACAAGACTGATATATCTTTTCATTAACAGCGAAACGAAGTTTTTGGGTTCCTATATATAATATTACACAAAGAAATAATATATATACTATATTGAAGGCAGCATTTTATTATCAAGACAGTTCTTTCTGCACATTATAATGTGCAAGTGCCATTTCTATGATTTGTAAAATAAATATTATATATGAGTGCATGTAGATACGTACATGTATATTTTTATATAAAACCTGAGAAATATATTTATATTGATGATATTGAATCTTATTCAGCATCAATTGGCGCATATTCTCACTTCATGCCTTTTCGTTGCTTTTTAATTTAAAGTGACTTTTATGTTCAATTTAACAAATTAATTGAATCTATCTTTTATGCGTAATTACGATGGTAATGTATTACATACCTCAAATGAAAATTACATACACTGTATTCAATTATTAAATGATATTTATTTAATACGAAAAGAAATTATGTATTCGGAAAACTCCATTCCGTTGCTAATCCTCTTAGATGCTATTCATCCTGTTATTACTAATATAGCTGTATTCGATAATAACGTGACAATACTAACAATATTTTATGCAGAATTATTTTTCTTTCAATGTTAAAATAATTTTTCGTTTTTGCAGATATTATTATATTATCTCGAATAAAATTCATATTCATGATACACGTGGGCTATTTATATCAGTTTTTTCGCCTTTACCTTTCTTTCGTAATTTTTCGTCACACGAAACTTGTCATCTTCACTGTGATATTAAAACTATCTTATTTACTTAAAAATTTTTACCCAATTTACGTAAAAATAAAACAAAACCTAAGGTAATGTAAAAGTAGGAATTCTACATATTTTTCCATTTCTAAATAAACTGCATATAAAAGTTTTAGAATCAGATGTACAGTATATCCTAAATTTTAAACAAATGTATTTCCAAATACAATACAGTCTATTACAGGAATGGCCAAATTTCTTGTTACTTCGGGCCGCGTAGAAGAATCTCGAATACATGAGAATCGTAATCAGTTTCTTTCTGGATGAATGAGAATTAAAGAAACCTTCTCGCTTCAGATGTCATTACACATTCATTTTCAAGGAAGAACAGTTCACATTCCTTCTTCTTTTCTATTTCTTCATGTTGAAAATCTTATCAGCAGAAAGTGTTTCATATAAATTATTTATTCCACAAATGTAATTTATTGATACCGAACGTCTTATTGTTTTCTTTACTTCTCAAAAGTTATAACTAATTTGAATAATCGTAAAAACTTGAGTGACAAAGAATAAGCACATCTATAAAACAGAAAATATAGGTATTACATATAAAAACATACATTACTATATATTAATATTTATATATACTGTTCAACTCTCGTATCCGTGGGATAAGTTTCGAACCTTTCACAGATAGTAGCGTATACTAAATCTAATATAGTATACTAGTACAGGGGTTGCAAACTTTTCAGACGGAAGAGCCAAACCTGTCCTTCACGTCAATTTAAAAATTATTCGAGAGCCATAAATAGATTTTTACAAATAAGAAAAATTTAAAGTTATTATATTTTTATTAAATGAAGAAAAAATCACACAAAAACTGCTTTCATTGATTTTAATCAGTGAGAGCAAAGAGCTCGCATTTCCTTAGAAAGTTTTTGTATGTCTGGTTTGCAGCTAGTCGTTTCTAATTTAAGGCATGATTCCAAATTGGTATCAGTAATTTGGCTCCTCAATTTACATTTAATGAAATTTGTTAGAAAATGATTGCTCACATAAACATGTAGACACAAATATATTGATAATACCAAATTCAAATTTTTTCTATTCCAAACGAAAATCTTTGAGCCTTCTTCCCTGTTTATATGGAGGGTATGAACAAAATCTTTGAGTCTTCCTTCTGTAAGTCTTTTATAGAAGACTTCTGGTGTTGTGAAATCAGTCTGAATTTTTCTTCTTCTAGTTTTTCTAGGATAATTTGATTTTCAATTTTATTTCAGAGCCACATGTATGCACCCAAAGAGCCGCAGTTTGCCGACCCCTGTACCAGTAAATGCAGTGCATATTTATGATAAAGTTTAATTTATAAATTAGCCAGAATAAAATATTAACTAAAATAACTAATGATAAAATAGAACAATTATAATAATGAGAGATATATGAATGGGGCTTCTGTTTCTCTCTAAAATATTGTATTATACGCACTCTTCTTTGTTCTTATGACGATGGAATGATATATAAATTAAAGAAATAGATTAAGTATTCATAGGTATAACTCGTGAAGGAGAACACTGAAATCAGGAGAGAGATAAGCGTGAGGTAAGATAAAAAGGTTCTTGGTAAGAGAAGTGCGCATACTCCGTGGATATGGGACTAGAATATACCCACTGTTTGACTGCGTGTGTCGTAAAAGGCATATAAAGGGGACACACCTCGTACCATTCGAAGATTGTCACCTCCATCACTAAGGCTCATTCGTGGGCCCCTATACGGATCCGGGATTGCTGGTGATGGACGTCGCAGACTCATATATCCGTATGGGATCCCATACGGACATCAAACTGGCTGGTGGGTATGGCTGCCTCCTCGAACCATTTATTCATACCTAATCTTCTTGTCCGTACCAGTAAGTCGCGATCAGGGGAAAGTACCTATACAAAACTCCCATTGGAGTGTATTGAAAAAAGAAGTGTGGCAGGTACTAGGAAAACAAGAGAAAGAACAACCAATCTCTCATGGGGCGTGAGCATTTCAGTACTATATTGAAAAAATTATATACAAAAGAACATAACAAGAAATAAAATGAAAGCAGAAATACTGTTGAAAAATAAAAAAAGTAAATAAAAGGAGATGCAAAGAACAAATGCAACAGAATAAAAACTAAAATACATTATGTAACACACGAAAAGCTGATCCTATACAATCAATGGAAGATCAACAATTGATGATGTTATGATAACACATGCACACGTGGAAAGGTAAAATCTAATTAAGTTATCGACGCTTATTGTATTTACGAATTTACTATTTAATTTTTAGTATAAAATTAGCATTTTTCTATATGCAGATATTGAACGAATAGATATAGATTTCAATGTTTATATAAAAATATTTGCATTAATATTATAAATTGATCATGTAAACATAAAATCATCTATGCATTTTTTCTGTCTGGGGTGATATTCCAATACAAATACAGATATAAAAAAATCTAATTAAGTTATCGACGCTTATTGTATTTACGAATTTACTATTTAATTTTTAGTATGAAATTAGCATTTTTCTATATGCAGATATTGAAAGAGTAGGTATGGATTTCAATGTTTATATAAAAATATTTGCATTAATATTATAAATTGATCATGTAAACATAAAATCATCTATGCATTTTTTTCAGCCTGGGGTGATATTCCAATACAAATACAGATATAAAAATTTCTTCTAGAATAAGCGGCATATATTTAACTCAAATATAAGCATTTATGATTTCTTTCTTTAACAAATTCAATTATAAGAATCTTCAGCAAATCCATGTTTGAAATGAATTTATTTTGTCAACAATAATCAATTCTAAAAAAGCTACATAGTAAAGACATCAAATATCAATACTGTTCATATAATTGCTTTCTTTCTAGATTTCATATCGCTGTTATATAATTATACCTCTTTCTGTTAAATTTTACATAACTTTCCGACCTATTGAAATTAAGATCAGGACTACATAAGTGCCCACTATGTCTTGTTTATGGGAACAGAGGGATCAACCATCAAGAGAAGACTGAAATTCAAAAGATTTCATCCGGATTTCCTTTGAAAAGCCAAGAAGGGCTAAAATCCAGTTCTGTTAGCCATTTTGTAACTCAGCTCATTTTCATAAAATAATTTAAATTACATGGAGATAGAGATTACAAGAAAAATTGAATTTACTAATCTAAAAACGCGAATTTTTAACAGATGGATATTGAAAGAGTAATTTCTATTTATTTGAATTTCAAACGGTTTTATGCATGTACATGGATCTTCATCTTGATACAAAAGAATTCATATAGTTAATAATATTAGAGCATTTTTCTATATGTATTAATACATTTCAGCTCTGTATTGTATATTTTGATTATAATTATGAAAATTATCATAATTACCTCATTATTTAATATTAAAATAATCTCGTTAATTATATTTTTATTCCATTGCATTGAATTTCTTTCTCTGCAGTCATAAATAATGCTACTACCAGAGGAGGATCTAGGGTTCACCCTAGATCCTCCTCTTTATTCCATTGCATTGAATTTCTTTCTCTGCAGTCATAAATAATGCTACTACCAGAGGAGTAGCATTATTTATGACTGCATGGTGCGAGATTGTACACATGGCGAACATTATGAAAGAGCACGTAAATGCAATTGCAATTTCATACACAAGCTCAATTATTTTTTCTTCACAATATTTCGTGCTGTAGAGACGGTTTGCACAGTTATAAGGATGTGTTTTTCTAACGGATAATATATATCAAGAAAGACAGAAACCAGTGCGAATTAAATTGCTATTATTTACCTGGTTGAATGACAATCTGTCTTCATACACAAGCTCAATTATTTTTTCTTCACAATATTTCGTGCTGTAGAGACGGTTTGCAGAGTTATAAGGATGTGTTTTTCTAACGGATAATATATATCAAGGAAGACAGAAACCAGTGCGAATTAAATAGCTATTATTTACCTGGTTGAAAGACAATCTGTTTAAACAAAATAAATATTGTATTTATTATTCCTTCACATTTCCTGCATTGACATATCACACTGAGGATATCATAAACGTAAATATGCTTTATTTATTATTATTGTTCTTAACACAGATACCATTTATTTCCACAAAAAACAATACATAATCCCAGTCAATGTTTACTCTCTCCCTACTCGACCCAAATTTTTATTGGTTTCTCAGTGTCTATCTAACTGACATCGATGCATTCCCAGTTTCCAAATATTAGATATGTTTATATATAAATGAGCTGTTTAAACAAAATAAATATTGTATTTATTATTCCTTCACATTTCCTGCATTGACATATGACACTGAGGATATCATAAACGTAAATCTGCTTTATTTATTATTATTGTTTTTAACACAGCTACCATTTATTTCCATAAAAAACAATACATAATCCCAGTCAATGCTTACCCTCTCCCTACTCGACCCAAATTTTTATTGGTTTCTCAGTGTCTATCTATCTGACATCATTGCATTCCCAGTTTCCAAATATTAGATATGTTTATATATTAATGGGCATGTGTGAAGAGAAGAGGGGACTTCAATTTTCTAATGTTACCTCAGGTGAAAAAATATCTAGATCCAGCGCTCCTACTGACTTTCAACTAATGTTATTATTATAATTGCAGGAGTGAATACTGTGGCCTTAAATTATACAATACTATGGATTTTAGAAATTAATATACATTTATTAAATTATAAATAAATAATTTTATCTAGATCCAGCGCTCCTACTGACTTTCAACTAATGTTATTATTATAATTGCAGGAGTAAATACTGTGGCCTTAAATTATACAATACTATAGATTTTAGAAATTAATATACATTTATTAAATTATAAATAAATAATTCATTTTTCTTTTAAAATACCTAACATCTCAGCCAAATTACGTTAACCATTCCTTCAAATTCTCATACCAGAAATGTGATTCTGCAGCATATTAATTTCTCTAAAAATTAAAAAGCGATCATCATAATCAGAGCTTACATACTTACATTTAGAACAGTAAATTTGGTGATGGGAAAGCAATCCATAAAGTTTAACGATAGTTTCCATTCATTGCATTGTTTCATTAGATTACGGGCCTGAAAACATAATTATCATTAAAAAATTTAGGCAAGAACTGCGCAAACTTGTAAATATTTATGGAAACAAATATTTGATACTTTACCAGAATTATATCTTCCATTGAGTTCTGAGATAAAGAAATTTCATATATTTTGGAATAGATAATCTGCTGCTATAAAAAACAATTTATGTTAAATGTTATATAAAATATATATAGAAAAGTAAAACTTATTATGTATATTAATGATAACAAAAATCTCCAAATACTGTGTTATTACATACAGCCACAGTTACATAAAGATATTGACTTCTTTCAATTTATTCACTTTGGTGCTTCAAAGTGGGTAATCTAAAATTTGGGAGAGGCCAACTGTAAAAGGTTTTCTGACTTTTTCAAAACTAACTTTAAATACAATCAGTCCCTTCAATGTTTTTAGCATTGGGTATTTAAGGCAAACCTGGCAGGATGATCTGAAATTGATTGCCTTTGTAGAAACTTGAACAGTTTAGTATCTTTTATTTGTTTCTTATTTGATGTCTCTTTCCAACAGGATCTTACCAAACGATGGAGCATGTTAATGACATAATGTCGGGCAGATGTCAGCTTGCTAAAGAGGATAATAGAGAACGAAACGTGGTTTTTCGGCTACTATAAAATATTTACAAGATATAAAATTATATATTCTCCTTTGGGTGGTATCCACCCATCGAACCCGCATGTCATAAAAGGAGAATAAATGGTCACTTCGTGTAGAGCCTATAGACTATAGCCATGAACCATGTGGTACAGTCCCTCGGTGACAAGATCCACTTGTCACCGAGGGATAATTTGTCAGCTCCTTCACGCAATCTGAACTGCTGTGGTGGTACCCATATCCGTCAGGAGCTTGAGGTGGGTTCCTAAACGTATATTTGATCTTCCTGAGGGTTTAGAATATTTTATTTAATTTATTCGTAGCTTCGTGTCGCTTTCGTGAAAAAGTTTGCATAAAACTAACCCCGGGGAGAGTGTAAATATAAAAAAAATTCTTATATAATTCGATGTGATCATTTTAAATATTTTGCTATGTTTATCTCAATTTTTTATATATAAAATATATGCCAAATTTATTTTCGTATCGATTTGGATATATATTTTATTTCTGAATCATTTCCTTCATGTATATTTTGAAAAAAAAATGCAACCTTTCCAATCTTCATTCAGACGGTGCTCAAATATATGCCAAATTTATTTTCGTATCGATTTGGATATATATTTTATTTCTGAATCATTTTCTTCATCTATATTTTGAAAAAAATGCAACCTTTCCAATCTTCATTCATACCTATTAGATATGATTAGTAATTGTGCTGGAGATTTATAAGAAAATTTTATTCCCGATTCTCCAGAAAAATTCTTATAAATCTCGAAAATTAAAAAATTCTGCGAATTCGTATGGTAAAAATATCATTGCGATACATTAATTATTTTGGAACTGCGACATCTTCGACTCAATAAATTAAGCGAATAAGTTATATGCACTATATTCGCGTCACATCTACTAACTTTATACTGTATTTCAAAAAGAAAATTATCTGAATTCAATCACAAAAAAATGCATAAATCAATAAATTGTACAAAAATCATTCATTTAATAAATTAAGCGAATAAGTTATATGCACTATATTCGCGTCACATCTACTAACTTTATATTTCATAAAGAAAATTATCTGAATTTAATCACAAAAAAATGCATAAATCAATAAATTGTACAAAAATCATTCACTTTTATTGAAATTTTAAAGATATCTATTATTATATATTTGTTATGTTAGGGGCCTCTACATAGGAAGATGTGTGTTGAGGTTTAGATAACAAAGCCAAAAAAAATATTCATTCAGCGGTATACTAGAGTAACAATTACATCTAACAACATAGATGGTAAATGAAAAATATAGTTTAGTTATGATCTGGTATAGTGTATCAGAAAATATGAGTGAATAGCTAGATCTCAATCATTTCCATTCCATTCTCATCTTCACTCAGTGGTAAAACTACAGATCTCTCTTAGAAAATTATGTAGCAAAAATAGAAAAGTCTTAAATCTTTCCTAAAAGATGTATTTGTTAGTCTAGAATCTATAGATAGTCAAATATAGTGTCAAATAAAAAATAAGCATTGGTAAAGGACAAACGTTCAAATAGGTCTACATAAGTTTGCGCACAAAAATTCCATTTCTGAATATTTTGTATCCAAACCAGGACTCGTTTAGCAGATAAACGAATAGAGTGTGTGTATTGAAAAGCTGTTTTAATGAAAACATCAGTAATTTAAAAAAATACGATTATTTTTTCAATATTTTTGAAATGTGATTTATTTTTCAATATAAGTAAATATTATATAATAAACAAATTTAAAACAACCCAATATTATTTTCTTTTCATATTTCACTATTCTTTCTGCCTCGTGTTGTTAAAACAGGTAAGGCGGTGTGGGGTAAGGGCGTAGTTGGGGGAAGTGCATTACCGCCGCTTTTCTTATTATAAGATAAGTGAAATTTTGCTATTTGATATTGTATAATTCTACTAATTAATATCAACCTATCGACATAGCACGATGAATGATGCGATTCCAGTATTTATATCGACCTTTACAAAAGTGTGACTTCGAACAGCACACACTACTTTGACAGTATCTTAAAAGTGCAATAATTCTTAAGATAACTTCATATTAAGAGCTATTTTTTGGGAAGTGTGAAGAATATTGATTGAAGTTTATATTAAGTAAACCAGGGATGAGCAACAGTTTTCAAGAAAATTCGTTTTTCTGTTCTTTTCTTGTTTGTTTTTATTTTGCAATAAAATTTATATATGAAATTTTTACTTTTTTTAAATTTTATATACTTTTTATTCTAATGTTTAATATAAATAAAGTTTTGAAATTATTAATGAGTGTTGCTTTATGTGCGGCCCGCAAAAAATTTTAAAATTTAAATTGGCCCGTTGATTAAAAAGGTTGCTCATCCCTTTTAAAATTTAAATTGGCCCGTTGATTAAAAAGGTTGCTCACCCCTGAAGTAAACAATATTTATTGATATTTCAAAATTTATTGAGAAAAACCCTGGTAAGCTCTTGCCCCGTAAATAATGTTATCTGGGACAAGTACAGAGTAGGTTATATTTTGTACGATTTTATAGCAAATTTAAAATTTTCAAGAATGAGTGATACTGTAATAGCTGCGCAATGCGATTGTTAACGTTCTTAAATATTTGTACAATAAATTAAAATACTTGCCTTTAAAATCCAACTTTGCAAACACCGCTCTGCACTTATCCCACTCCGCCTTATTTTTTTTAACTAAACATTTTTATTAAAATCTCGAAATTCCCGAGAATTTTCGAAAGGGATCTCTAATCACGAGAAATAAATAAATTACTAATTCCGGAATTCCCGAATTTCGAAAAAACAAAAATTTCCGGAAAACACAATCACTTGATACGATATACGTAAACTTATTCCTGGTAGAAATTATTTTCAGGAATATTATTATTAATATCGATGTTTCGCGAGAAAAAAAATCTTCGAGAAATATTGAACGTTTTAAATAAAATTATACTGCAAATAAATTTAAATTATTTATGGAATATTAAAATTATATTTCAACTTACATTTTCAGAAACTTTAACCAGGTAATATAAATATATCATTATAAGAAGAATTATAAACAGTAGTAACACTCCTATTGAATACTTTATTGTCAAATGGATTGAATCACTTAATAGCAGATATCTTCCTAGAGAAAATTCAATGGAAATTGCTATAATTGCCAAAGTAAGAGAAAAGTCGTTCTGGATTACATTGCACACTTTCAAGCTGGCTTTGGCGTTCTGAACATGTTCCCAAATAATTCTTAATGGTAATTTATTGGCCAATATTATTATTAATGAGAACTGCATCTTTTGTATTTCGCACAGAAACAGCAGAAAATTAAGATGAGCCAGTTGACAAATCAGAATATATGTAAACATGAACACAGTCGAAGACAGACAAATTACTTTGGTAATTACCCATTGATAAGGCCCAACTAATACAAAAATGCACGAAGCGATAAAGGCGATATCCAAACTGATCAGAGAAATAGTTGTAGTCCATAAAAAAACCCGTTTGTTCTGTATTTTAATAATTTTCTGGAGAAAGAGTTTTCGGAATATCGGTTCGTTTATGATTTTAGACCAAAGTATCCAATTACTTCTCAACATCTTCCTGTATTTTCGAGTATCCCAAATGATTAAGTATTTGATTGTCAAGGCGTTTATAATAAAATACAGCAATCTCATCAACTTTGCAGGTTTCCCGTATATTATACTATTATCACACAAAGATAACGCTAATTTTTCGTCATTGATGATGAATATAGTAAAGTATTTAATAGACTGAATGAGGAGAAATATTTTAAAAATCCATCTATATAACTGAAAACATAAATTTCTCGAATTATATTCAATATCTATGCCACTGATTTTCATCATTGTGAATATGGGGACAAAGACAAATTTTGGAAATAATATATCTCTACCATCCATTCTGGAATATTTAAAAATGATTTTATAAATTTTATTTTGGTTAAAAGTGGAAAATCTTAGTAAGAGAAGCAAAGAACCTTCATCTTGTTCAACTAGGAAATGAGTTTTCGTGCCAATAATTGACGGATTAAAATGCAAGAAATTTGACCATGACGATGATTTAATGCAAATTCAGCCAATGCAGGTGTTCTAATTAGGTACGTTAGCTGCTGGTTATTTACTTTCTTTTAAAGTACCAAACAAATATACTTTGAAATTAAAAGCAGCTATTCGTGTTGTAGTTGCTA
Source organism: Olivierus martensii (assembly GCA_000484575.1). Taxonomy (NCBI): domain Eukaryota; kingdom Metazoa; phylum Arthropoda; class Arachnida; order Scorpiones; family Buthidae; genus Olivierus; species Olivierus martensii. The sequence continues at coordinate 169,168 of AYEL01082909.1, read as the reverse complement.
CCAAAGTTATTTTCAGAATTTGATGTTTGATGCGCTAGTTAAAAATAAAGCTAACTCAGTGAAAGTGTATTTACATTTAACAGACTACGGTATTTCAAATATTTTTTGAAAGGCAAATTTTCTAGATTGTATTAGAGTAATTTTAATTTTATGCATTAAGGCATACCTTAATTTTTAAAAGTAAATTTCTATAATTACTTTTATAGTAATATGGATATTCAAAAATAATCAATACATTCTTTTTGGAATTAATTTTTAATGGCTTAGAGTAACTACCATCAACTTGATAAAATCGATTATATTACGTAGAGGAAAGAAATTAAGAATAATTTTTGGTTTAGAAATTGTTAGTTTCTAAATCGTACTTGTAATTTTATGTACTTTAAAAAATTAGGATATTATTCATAATTTACATGTGGCAACGTTACATGATGCTATTTTGTATTTTCTTAAATCGACAGACGAGTAACTAATCCAAATTATAACAAGTATCTTAATTTCTCAGTTTATCGTGATATTAATCGCAATCTATTTATGTCATGGTCAGAAAAATTATTTCTGAAAACATTTTAGCAATGAATATAATTGAGTTACACTTTGCATCATTCGTGCTATTATTTAATTAGCACCTTCGTCAATCAAAATATATACAGGTACTCTTCACGTAGCGACTTACCTGTTTAACGAATGCTAGAACTTATGTCCGAGCTTTCGATTTTTATTTTTTTAAGAGAAATTTTGGTTTTCGCCCATAAGCGTCGTTTACGACTTCTATTGCATGTAATTCGCACACTCGTAGTTTCAAAAATATGATGAAGAAAAATATTTTTTTTCATAATTAAGATATAAATGTCTTTACAGCAATGAGACTAAGATACTGCCGGATGGCCGAGTGGTAACGCTGTCGGCGTGCCACGCAGGAGGACCCGGGTTAGCGTCCGGGATTTTTTTTCGGGGTAATGGGCCCGGCCCGGTGATCCCTGTCTTCACCATCCGGCACTCCTCTACCCCCCTCGAGGGCGCCCGTCTTGACGTGTCGAGAGGTCTTACCGGCTGATTCCTAACTTTGTTTCCAGCTCAACACGGCAACTATTTCGTATATATTCATATGTTTTCTTTCAAGTCAGAAGAATGTTTTTGTTTTTTTTTAATAATTTCCTGATACGGGGCTTGTGGGATCCTGTAGAGGGGTTAGTTGCCATTTTCTCACTTTCTTCCTCTAGTGACTTGTCACACTCCTTTGGCAAGACTCTTTCAAACTACCTAAACTCTCCTCTCCCTTCTCACTTCACTTTCATCCTTCCTGAGGCTACACTACATTAAAGGTACAGCCCACTATTCCTTTTGTTAAATATATAACTGTATAACTGTCACTATGCCTGTACCTGTTCAACCCGGACCGGTACTTCCATAGTAACAGGGAAAACTAAGAGGTTGCCAAATGCTTGGCGAAATTCAGGCGAAGAAGACCCCACACTGCGGGTAAGCGTGTACAGACGTTGATGTGTTCTCCGCTAGTCGAAAGAATTGGAAGGCCCCGAGTAGACAACCGTGGGAAGTCCTAGCTGGATAATTCGCCCTTGGATCTCGTTTGACTTTCTATAGAGAGATCCAGCAGCAAAACTGGTCGGCCTGGGATGTCCCTGGCCAGGCCCCCAGTAATAGCTGCCCCTAGTGAAGAAATTCCAATAGGGTCGGTAGAACATGGCTATTTCATCTCTCGCTGATGGATGCTCTGTAGTTCGCCACTCGACCGTCCGAGCCCTGTGGATCCGGGATTAAGAATTAGTCCGACGTATGCCCCCTCGTGAGGTACGAGTCCTCTATAAGGGTCCCAATCCCATGGCGTTGTACTGTGACGAAGGATGGATGGTGGAGGGATAGAAGGCGTTACGGTGCCCACCGGAGAGTTGATCTTGCTCGGGCTGAGTAGGTCCATCCAGAGGCATGTGAAGCTTGCTTCCTAGGGAATCATAAAACTACGGGGAGTTGATCCGAGCGATATTCGGCCACGGACAGGCGCCAGGAGCCCGGCCATTGCACGGAACTTTTGTGGAAGGTTCTGCTTTTGTGGAAGGTTCGGTGATTCTTTTCTTTTCGTCCTTCCTGTGGGCTGTCGCGATTCTCGCGGCGGTTGTGCCCGAAATTTGGTGTCCTAAGGATTTCCCATCTTATGGGAGAACTTGTAGTTGGAAAACCGTCGAGTTTTCTATCCCTCCGGGGACAAAACCGATCGCTACCGGTAGTCACTGTAGCAAATACACAGCCTGTTGTGTCTCCGTTCCCTCTGTGAATAAAGGCAATTCTCGACCCGTAAAGGTCGCTTCGGCGACACAGTACACGAGATATGGATGCAGCGTTCTTATCCCTAGGCCTGGCAAACCTGAGTGAGTCCGCCGTATTCGTATTTGGTTCGCTTTGTGGTTCAGGAGGTGGCAGGCGAGTACGCACCCCTAGTTGCAGACAATGATTAAGCCAAGATTATTCTCACAGACATTAAGTACCCTGTAGTACCCTAGTAGATTGAGCAGGGGAGCGGGCTTTTGGCCAGTATCAGAATACGAAATGAGCCCCCTCCACTGTGTGGGTGCAGCCCGTTGTTGTAACTGGCCCCTCCCCCTTAGTAATCTCCCTGATTGGAAAGGGGGCGTAAAATATGAATAAAATGAGACTGAGATGTTATTGTCAAAAAACGAAAATCGAAAGTGAAACGGCCCTACATGTTACACAAGTTGGCAATTAGTCAGCTAGCGTGAATATAGTTTCTGCGCATGCGCCTTACCCATAGAAATTTGTTTGAACGTGAAGGCGCCGTTAAGTTATTTACTTTTTTCAATATTTTCATCTCAGCTTTCATTTAAAAATATTAACCATACACTGTATAAGTACTTATACAGTATTGCACAGTACATATCCTGTACTTATACAGTAACAATCGAACAGACACTAACTACCTACGGAGCGGCCGGATAGCCGAGTGGTAACGCATTGGCGTGCCACGCAGAGGACTTGAGTTCGCTCCTGGGAATGGCATCTCCTGAAAGTTTTTCGGGGTACTGGGCCCGGCCAGGCGATCCCCGTCCTTCATCATCCGGGCCCCCTTCACAGATGTTGATGCAGCCATTGGGTGGAACTGGCCCCACCCCTTATAATCTCCGATTGGAAAGAAGCGTGAAAAAAACAAAAAATCTACCTACGGAAAGCACTTTGAGTAGCCATCGAAATTGCCAGAGCGATCCATTAAGCCTTCCAGCCAAAAGGCAGAAAATCCCCCTATTGAAGAGAGGGACAGGGATTCAAACCCGCAAGGATTCTATCGGGAGACGTTTTTTATCGAGTTTCAATGGACTCAGCTCGTAGGCCTGATTGACTGCGTGGAAACGCTTCGGCTTTCCACTCTGTTGGATTCGGGTTCGATTCTCGGGTCCCATCCCTTGAAAATATTTATCATAAGGTTCGGGACGGCCCGTGAATCTCCTTCCTCCATAATCCGACTGACTCCTTCGCAGGGATGGCAGTCTGTGTAAGGGTTGTTTCGCCCCGTCAATTAGTATTCTAAATGGAAAGTGGTGTCATCTTTTGACAAAAAATGGACACCGCTCCGCGAACCCTGCCAAATTGAATTGCGACCTGAATCAGCCATTCCCGACAGCATTTTCTGTCCCGAAAAGCGAGAAATCGCTTTATTGTAGAGAGAAACTCACAAAGCTTATACATGAGGCTAGATTGGTCGTCTTCGTCTTCAAAAAATCTGGCAGTTTTTATGTAATTTTTCAAGAGGCACTGAACGTATTTGGCGAAAGAAACATTCCGCGGGCAAGTCAGTTCGATCCTTAGTAATTTTTATATAAAATAATTGACTTCTGATTTATAAATTCCATGCTTCATATAATTCTGACAGTAACCATAAAACTGTTGGTTTTTCTTAAAAGAAATTTTACGTCTCTCTCATTGCGAAGGGTAAATGGATCCATCTTTTTCAGAAATATTCGTTCTGAATTAAATGTAATCCAAATAAGCTAAATAGATATCAGTTTTAGTTTTAGATTTTGGAGCTGCTGCATTCCGCCATATTACTCTGTTGGATAATCTATAGCAGGAGTCGGCAGCAGGGTGCCTGTGGGCATCAGGCTGCACGCGAAGCAATTTTTTATGTGTCCGCCGTTCAAATATCTGAAATCTAAATTTAGATATTTGAACAACAAATACTCGTGTTGTAATGAATAATTTTAGTAAAATTCTTTGCAATTGCGAACTTTGATTTCATATTCGCCATTTTAATAATTGTATGAATTGTACAATAAATTTGTGACGAAACCTGAATCTTACCAACGTCTATATAATACTAGATAACTAGATGAATCGATTTTCGAAAACTAGCGACATTTTATGCCGCATATAGTGAATTATTATCTGCACTCACTATCCTCGTATACTCTATCCAGCACTGCGTGCTACGGTCCCGCATTTCTGTAATATGCCCTCCTATTCAAAAGGTTGCTGACCCGTTAAAATTGGCTGGTTAAATTAGCTACCAGTTTATCCTAGAGATTTGATGACTGTGCAAAGCAGCCAATTAAATCTGCAGTTTATAACAAGTTTTACTGAACAGATTATGATTCGAGCAATCGAATTTCAGAAATTTTTGATATTCTTTAATTATTTTATAGTTTTGAATAGAAAACAACAAAGCGGTTCATTTATATTATACATTATATTGGATAGTACTTACTTACAAGTTAGATATACTAAAATAATGATGATGAAGATGATATGGCCCTTGCACCATTAAACCTCACACAACTAACCAACGAACCAACCATGAGGATGATAAATACATGCTCCTAACAAAGCAGTATGTGTTGAAAATTCTGATTTACTTTCGGTTTCATTTTTACAAAAATTAGCTATATGCACAGGCAGCCATAGCAACACTATTTATTATTTTATTGAAAAAATGGCAGAAAATATAAATGATATCATCAGTGATTTGATAAATAAAATCGTTTACAATTCAGACGTCGTTACTCAATCTTATTCATAGAAGAACACTTCATATTCCTTTTGTTCTAATTCGTCGTTTTTGATAATCTTATCAGTAGAAAGGATTTCATATAGATTATTAATTCTACAAATGTAATTTATTGCTATCCAAATATCTTATTTTATCTTTTCTTCTTAAAAATTATAATTAATTTGAATAATCGTAAAAACTTGAGTGACAAACAATAAGCACATCTATGAAATAGAAAATATAGGTATTACATATAAAATATAAAGTATTATATATTAAAATATATATATATGCTATAATGAAATATCTTTCTTTTGATTATTAATTATTTGTATTTTTTATTTGTTCAGTTGGCAACACGAATAATTGGCCGGCATCTTCTTTGCTTTTAGAAAGATGATAAACGTTTTATTTTCTCTCTGATGTTTTTATCAATATGTATCAATCCATAGATATGGGAAGACTTCGACGTCACCACTGATATATATACCGTGAAACCTGTTAAAATGACCACCTTGGAACAGTGACAACCTGGCTAAAGGGACCAAATTTTAAAAGCTGGTTTGTTTCCCATAGGATGCAATGTTACTTTTGTTCTATATAATGACCACCTGTCTAATATGTATATTGACTACTCATAGTTCGTTTAAAGAAATTTTAATCTGCTAAAGTGACTGATGAATTACTCTATTTTCCTTAGAATTTTTCTGTTATGATAACATAGCCTGTTAAACCAGTATATTAAAAGTAAATATTATAATACTACTGGATATACATCCGTTTATAGTATTTTAATTTAGATTTGATGGTTTGACTATGATAAATGCAGATATATAGGTTAGTATTAATTGTAGTACAGCAAATGCTTGCTATAAGACTGTTTATTACGTGATATATGCTGTATGTCATCATTATGGCTTTACTATAAGTTGATAATTTTAATTAATATAAATTTGCAGTTTGGGTTAATCTGTTCACAGTACATTCACTGCAGTAACAAAATTCCTCTTCGGCCAAAACCGAAAAGGTCTATACAACAAAAATTGGAACTGATTAATTTCTTGGAACGCAGTACACAAATAATAAATGCTCAGACGTTTGGTTGGTTTGGTTTGGTTTAGTGGCGCAAGGGCCTCCTGGGCCAAGCACAGGGTAAAATAACCAAAGTGTATTTTAAAAGTACAGAAAAGCAAGTAAAATAACAAATATAAAAAACTAACATAATATAAACTCAGACGTTTGGAGTCAGCAAGACATGTCCATAGCATCAATAAGTGAAAAGCTGAGTACTTCGATTGTATGAAGTGCAAAAAGAAAATGGAATTTTATTTAACATGCAATTTTCATTAATATATGTAAATTTTCTTTTTAGCATTTATGCAATAACATAAGAAACTGTAGGAGCTTTTATTTTCAATTTTTTTATGAGGAAAAGTGGAATTTTTCTTTTGGGGGAAGGGGAGGATCTTTTCCTGTATAGTGACCAGTCAAGTTGGTCCCGAGAGGTGGTCACTTTAACAGGTTTCACTATACAGGTAGGCCTCGGTGACTTTACAATTGATCAACTTCCGGTGAGCTTAGCCCCTATGAGGTAGGAACAAAACTTTGTGGAACCGACTGTACACTACATTCGCGAAAGTAGCCCACCATTGATCACACCAGTAATGTATTCACTTTTAAACAATGAGCAGACCATCTATGTATAGAAATCTGTGAATCCTACCGAATTATATTATATGGTTAAGCCTATTTAGGCTTACTTATATTAGCATGGTATTTTATTGATTTTGATATAATAAAACTATAAAAGTTTAATACTTATATTCGATGTTTATTTGTTTTAAAAATATGAAACTTTGTCTATACATACTTTATAATTACGAAGATAATTATACTTTAACTCTGTTACTCTTTTTATTATACACTATAATTCCCAAACGATTGAATGCTCCATTACTGATGACGTCAAATTTCAGTAAGCAGGCCTTTTTCCTAGGTGGTGATGGTCTCACAGGCGTAAAACGCGACGTAAATACGTCGGCGTAGCGACGCTGATGACGTCACTTCCTGTATATTGCTGGACGTTGCGTCGTTATGCCGGAAATGACTTTTCTTCAACTTTATGCGCTGCACCAAGAGTACGTTGGCCATTCGTCCAATCAGAAGAGAGATTGTTTTATTTCGTAATTCAATATGACGAGTAGATTAGATACCGTGTGCGCGTTCAATAATGAAGCATTTCTGGAAGAAATGAGAAAATATAAAAAATTTCCGATTATGATGATCTATCCATGTTGATTCAGCTAACTTCAAATGATGTCACAGTAATTAGCCAATAGCTAAACTACGTCGTTTATGTTGCATCGTACGCTTTCGGTTTGTCTTAACATCAGTACGCTCAACGTATCGTGCGCGACGCATTTAAGTCAGCGTACTGACGTCGCGCTTTACGCCGGTGAGACCCAGTCTTAACTGTAAAGCACATTGCTTAAAGACTCGTCGATCATCGAATTTAGCCTTGAAAGTTCTTTAGTTGAAAGGCCTATAAAAGTTTATTTGTTCCATAACATAATATACTTTTATACATAAAAATCAATCAATAAATTCTATTTAGGTTTACAACATAAACATGTATTTAGAATGTGAAGTAACAATAACTAATATTTATAAAAAAAAGACTTTTTGTCCATGAGTATAATTTTTAGAGAACCCGAATAATTTTATTTGAAACCTGAAGTCTTCGGGTCAAAATGACAATGCTGGTAACCCCTACTTATAGATAAATATATCAATAGGCATTCAAAATGAATATGTAATATCTATTTTTTGTTATCGAAGTTGAAAAATCGTTCTATTGTATTGTACTGGATATTCATATTTGTTATTTTAGTTTTCTATCAGATCTGTGATAAATTGTAAAATATAAATTCGTAATGAAAAACTGTAGAAAATGTATAAATCTTGATTAATTGATTTGCAGAGATAACTATCAAATATTGTATAAACTGCTCATTAGGCATTTATCATTATTTAAATAAGATTTCAACAAAATATAACAAAATTGATGTGTTATTACGTTTAGAAGTATTGTATATGATTCAAAGGAGTATTTTTTTATATTATACAGCATTTACATGTGAGTAATCTTTGTACTAGATTAAACGATTAAACAAGAGAGAATCGTGCAATCGGAATCGTCATTTCTGATGTGTACTATTGTCTATGTATAAAGTATTGTGTTTCCTATAAAATTTATCAAATATCACATGGTTAAGCACGAATAAATTTAGAATATTTATAGAATTATTTTATCTATAAATGCTTATGATGCTTTTAATTAAATAATATAAATCATGAAATAATTTTCTTTACGAAGTTTTCGTTGTAAAGATAATTTTTAACCACTAAATATTCTATTATAATTCATATTTTATAAAACAAAATAAAATTATATTTAATTTGTTTATATTTTTATATAATATGCAATACATTAATTAACTTATGTGAATGCTTTATTTGCAATAAAATTTTCTACAGCATTGATAATCTTATTAAATTGAAAAGTATTGAATCACGTTACTGTTCAGTTAATTCAAGAATATATAATAAAGTAATTATCCTCATTAAAAATAAGAATAAGATTCCAAATATAAAAACAATTCATTTGAATTTCGTTTAATCTAAATTTTGTTTTAAAAATTTCTCAGAAACTTCTGAGATCATTTTTTATCGTCATTAAAAGTCATTTTATTCTTTTAGTAAGTAATTAAAAATAATAAGTAAAAAAGTAAGTTTGTACATAATAAATTTTCCCCCCAGTTCCATCTCGTTACCTTGACTGCATTATTAGTCACCGTCATTAGTAAAATTCTATTGAGGTTGACAATGATTCTAAATTAATTATTATAATCCTGACTATTGTTAAGATCGGAGTCGGCAACTCAGTTATGACTGTGTCTGAGTTAGATGTAATTTCAGATTATTTACAATATGTAATTTCTTATATTATTGTATTATAGGCTATTTATATTATTATATAAATAATACTTAAGCCTGTAGCCTATGATATGAACGTTGGTTATGAATTATTTGTGAATTTGTCACAATAAATCGATATTTTATAGATTTTTTTTCATTTATACTATATGAAGTATTATTATATAGAATTTTAATATTTTGAAAATTTATTTATTTATTCTTTCCATATTAAAGAATTTAACCTCTTAATTATTCTAATATTTTAATTTTCACGACCTTTAAAATTTTGTAAGTTACGTGAATCTTTTGCATAATTTTGAAAAGCTTTTTGAATTGTTCAGTTGTATTTGTCCGCAATTATGTAATTATAACGTGTATTTTAGCATAAACATTAATGCTAGCATGCATTAATGTGTATATATATTCAGTTATTTTCATGTAGAAAATACACAAAAAATATTAATTTCTTTTATATACATATTGTAAAGTTCTCATAGAAAAGAAGAAGAAAAAATATATATATATATATACGACTTTTATTCCTTGTATTCTAAAACGAATTTAATCTAAAAAATTTAACTGTTAGCATTCGTTACATTCGAGGAAATAAATAAAAATTACTTAACTAGATCTGAAAATTTCGATTATAAGTTTATAAATAAAGATAACGATAAAGTTTACCGACAAATTTATCTACTCTTCATAATATATAGAACACGATAGGGAAATTGCTTTCGGTCAAAACTCGTTCTAATTTTAACTGCTTTTTAGTTTGGGTGCCCGAAGTGCCTTTTAAGAATAATATTCCACGATGTTTACTTGATAGAGATTCGATTACGTCATTATACATATAAAACTTCCCCGTTTTAATAAGAAGTAGACGTGGGCGGTGGCATCATTCCTAGGTACGGTACTTGACTAGTATAATTAACATAATCACAAAAGTTTCTATATAAGATAATCAATAAGGATACTAGTTATTCCATTATGCAAATCAAGTACTTGGTTTTCTTGAAATTTTACTAATTAGAATAAATATGAAATTCTGACTTTGGTGCTAGATTGCTATCTTTGTGATAAACGCTTTTTTTGGCATATTTATTGCAAGATATAACTGCACACATGTTAAATATTGCCAAAAATTTTGCTTATAAATTACGAAAATGTACTCAGAGATTATTTTGTTTGAAAATGCATACCGATATATATATATATAATAATAATATATCAGATATACAACATGTAAGTAATTATACCCAGCATTGATCCAACTATTTCTAATATTTTTAAAGTTCATTCTGCTAATTTTGTCCATTTTTCTATATTTTTGATTTGTGTAATGTGCTTGTTTATAATCTCAAAGTTATACATTTCCATTTCTAGATTTTATAAAGAATTACAGATTTACAGTTTGAAAATATCACCGTATATTTTATATGACTCTAAAAGAAAATTTCTGATTTATAAAACTAAGAAACTAAATATAGTGGTTTCTTGTGGAATGTAACTGTTACCCAGTCTACACATAGTTTAAAATAATATATTCAGTTATCTCTTTATCTACTAATTGGACCAATACTGTATTTTGCTTCTTTTTAAAATAATCGGGCTGACGTTATTCCTTCTTTACTATAATTTCCATTTTGCTATTTCATCAATTCCTTAAATTAATTAATGGGTATTTTTCCTTTTTATCAGTATACTTGTGTAGCCAAAACAAAGTTTTTATTGAGAATAAACAGCGGTATCGTAAAAAAAAAGGATTTGTTGTTACCAATAGGTATGTTATGTCAGTGTTCTTACCAAACAGTAACGTCAAACGATGTTAAAACTAGTTAATCTTTAAAAGAAAAAAGTCGAGAAGAAACAAAGGATATTGCTAATAAAAGAAGAGAAAAAATCCTGTGGTATGACCTATTTTATCTTTTTTAGTTTCATATATGGGTCCAAAATAGCAGATGCGTCAATTGCCCGCATGAAATATGTGTTTATCATAGATGTATTGTGTTTATACAGGTTTATACCAACGAAATCGCTTCGTAGTCGCATAACATTTAACATGGTGAGCTAATATTTAATTTTGTCTGAAATTCGATAAAGTACAATCAAAATGTATTATATATCGAAAAAAATTTATGATAAATATTTGAAAGAAATAATAAAAAAGAGTCAAGTTATGTTTGTTCACTTTTTTGTCACTGATTTAATTCATCATAACTTTATTCACTTATTTAACATATGAAATATAGTGAGTGTATAAAGATTTTTTCATTGATTAAATGAGTTTTAAACTGATAAAAACAGGATTATTAAATCAAAAAATAAAATAATTCATCATAACTTTATTCACTTATTTAACATATGAAATATAGTGAGTGTATAAAGATGTTTTTCATTGATTAATGAGTTTTCAACTGATAAAAACAGGATTATTAAATCAAAAAATAAAGCAAATAAAGAATTTCGAAATAATTTTTTCCTTAGATATACAAAAAAAAAATTATTGCAGAAATGCGAAAAAACTGATCGTTGATAAAACAACACATACAAAAATTTAACTTCGCCATCATTTAAATTAAATTTTGAATTTGTTAGTTATACTTCGTGAGCTTTAATTATTTTGTTTTTAATGGAAGGTGAACTTCCATTAAAAACCAAATAATTACGGTTTGTTTTTCTTTTCGGCATAAGCCAATATTTGGTTTGTAAAATGGCATAATTATACTTCGTGAGCTTTAATTATTTTGTTTTTAATGGAAGGTGAACTTCCATTAAAAACAAAATAATTACGGTTTGTTTTTCTTTTCGACATAAGCTAATATTTGGTTTGTAAAATGGCATACTCTTAAAATATTCGCCAAGTATTGTTCCCACTTGAGAATCATAAAACTGGGCTTTTTTACAATCTTGATAGCCAAATGCCGTTGACTTCGGCTCCATAAAGAAGCGTGCAATTCAATCCTTGCTTTAATCTGTAATCCATATCTTTCTTTCCCGTTTATGAGGAAAACGCAATAATAAGATGTAGATAGTTTCATTCTGATTTAATTTATAAAATTACACGTAATATTCCGATAGGAGCATCTGTCGCTTTTATTATTATTATTATTAATCCACGTAAACATGTCGAAACATTAAGTATTCGAATGTGTAGAAATATTTTGTTTTTACGCGCATTTCGTAAATCACTTGAACTAGATCTTTGAAATTTAGTAGTACGAGTAATTTTAAGCTCGGACTTAAAAGAATCGCTCTTTCGACATCAACCCAAATTCTTTGCGATAAATTCTTTGTGTTTTCATCAGATAATATAGTCGAATATATATTTTCGTTCCAATTACATAAAAATAATCTATCGATGGATTAGAATCAGCATTCGCAGTAATTATATCGGCAGCATTTTTATAAATGTCGAATTATTGACAACGTTATGTTGATATCCTGCATTCACTTTTTTAATTTTTTTTTATAGGACTATTAAGTTTTTAACTAATGGCCTAGCATTTAACAGCTAACTACTTCGATGCATTAACAATATTCCATTGTGAATGCATTGAGTTCAATATTCCAAACTATAGCAGAGTGGCTTCTAGCTCAATAAACTCTTAATTGACTTCCTTCTGCATTTCATTAATTTTCATAAATAACGGGAACATAACCAGTTATTCTTTTCATGTGCATTATTTGCGTGCATTTCATATAAATAATAATAATAATGTTAAATATTTTAATCGGGTTAATAAATACAAGACATTGAATTTAAAATATGCTTAAATTTTTTGAATAAGATAATTTTTAGTTTTTCTGTTAATGCGCCATGACAGAAGGACGCGCCCCAGTTTAGAAACTCTCGCAAGATGATAAAAAAAAAAGAAAGAAAATTATTCGGCGTTATGAATAAACATCAAAAATTACGAATAGAAATATTTCGATTTACATTATTGTAATTTTAATTTTATAAAAATTCCGTCTGTGAAAAATCTCGCGATGATGCAAATATGTAAGCTATAAATACAAACAACGCAAATTCTTTTGGCCGATTTTTTTTATTTTTAAGCGTTTCTGCAATGTTTCTAAATAAATAACAGTACAGATATTCATTTTTGATCATTTTTAAGAATATGTAATGTTATCGAAACGATAGTATCGGTTAATAAGTTATTTCCAGACAAGTTAAATGCGTGATGACATTTGTTTTACGATAATACAAAAATAATTTCAATAGAAACGATATTCTGCTCATATAATTCTTTATAAGCTGTTAATCTTGGATATAATGATAATGTTTAACAAATAAACTCGATTAAATTGAAAGTAAAACTGCGTGATTCCGGTTACTAACAGATAAAAAGCAGATTAAAGTATTTCGTAAAATGGACAATAGATGGCGGGATCGTCTCTCCGTGCGACTTTGTTTAAAGCAGTCCAAGTGTTTAATAATAATTAACAGAAAGACTGGCAGTAATTAATATCAGTCAACTCATCGTCCGTTGAACTTTTAACGAAGGTCAAAGTCTTCGACAATTCGATTTCCTTGTCAAACGCCCAATAATTGCATGATAGACATTGGAAACTGTGTGTGTATATGTTCGCGCGCGCTTTGGCCCCCAGCTTGACTGTCGGACACGACGAAGAACGTGACGACGGAGAAACGAGGAAGATGTTTCGCACCCCCGGGGATACGCCTGGCCAACGCCCCTGACGGGGTATTTACCCCAAAACACGATAACCATCTGTTGCTAATAGCGGTGTTTGATGAGACGGGCATTTTTGTCGGTTGTTTGCCGTGCCTGACATAAATGTAACTGAACTGTCTCGTGTTTCTGTCTATAACTAACTTTTTATGTTCATGCATTTCGACTCTTCTGTATATCGGGCGTGGGGTTCTCTCATCGGTCATCTACCCTTCTGTCGGGATGCTTTTCTAGGTTTTGATTGGAAAATAAAAAATCCTCCGGGCGCTAAAAGCAAGCTATTCTCTTTTGTCTAAATTAAAATAGCAATCACGGTTTGGTGGTTTATCTTTTCCTGTCTCGTCATAGGTAAAATTCCTGAGGGGGATTTCTTTTCTTTGGGCCAAGCCGCGTGATATATTTTTAAGGATTTTGTTACTCCCCGTTATTATATAGTTTTTAATATTCACCGATGACGATTCGAGTAACGACCGGCGAAGAATCGAAAGAAAAGCGAAGAAAACCGGAAAACGATAAATTCCAGTCTTTCAGTTCCGAACGTTATTGGACCGATGTATCGGGTCTTTCACCTCAACCTTCGAGCATTATATAGGCCTATCTGATAATTTTATTTTTTGAAAGAAACGATCTCCCTAACCTACATTACTCCACCCAGACTGGTTTTCGATGAGTCGAAAGAACTTTTTCTGTTCTCGAACTAGCCTGGGACGAAACAAATGGACTGGGACACAAAGTAGCGTTTCACCATTATAAAGAAGGTAAAAAATCTGCCGCGAAACAAAGCAATCCTTGTTAGGAATAGCTGAGAAGAAACGCTGACTGTCCCGGTGAGATGGTTTGACCTCAATAAATGTTACGTCACAATATCTCGTTTAGTAATCTACAGAGAAAATGCAGCTTTTTCTAGTATACATTTCCCCCCTCTTTCTCTCTAGTGATTATTTTAAAGACAATAATGAAAGATGGACTACTTTTCGCCTCTGTAGACAAACGAAGGTCTTTTAAAACACTTGGTTTACGTTTGAAACGCTAGAGGATTTTATCGAAAGGGAAGGCCTTTGTTTACTGGAACAGTCTGAGAGTTAAGGTAACGAAGGATGAGAAAACGAGAAAGTTAGCAGCACAATAGAACACTAACTAACCCCCTTCCAGCGAACCTTACTTTCATCTCCCGTTCTAAAGTGCATTAAAGTCACGTGCTAGGACAGCTCCCACGAAGGTCGGATTACAACAAATTCCTAACATAGGCCTATATATTTCGTTCGATTCTTATACTCAATTGTCCCTAACTCTTAGCATTAAGTGTCGAACCCGATTATTTTCCAATAGAGAATTAAATGACTTTCGATTTTCCGGGTTTGTTGCGCATGAATTTAAATCCTGGCAAGCGTCGAAGTGCTTGGCGGAGAGCATCCGTGCCATCTTCCACAAAACCAATTGTCCATTTGCAAACCAGATACAATCTGGCTTCGGCAAACAACGTGATGTATTCCGACCAGTAAGATAATGTAATTGTTAAAACTTAGAAAAGTATGTACAGCGAGGTCATGTTTGACCCGGGGTTATCAAATCCGCGATGGAGGAAGACACGATTTCACTACTGTATACTTTACTACTGTGCACTGATAACTGCTGCTTTCACGACGTTCTTATCTTTATTTTCTGGAAATTATGACTGCATGGACATTTATAAAAAAATAAAAAAGTGAAAGTATGATAGTCGCAGAATAAACAAAAATCGTTTTCTGTTTTATTTTGGCTTCAGTTCATCACAAGAAAACTGCGACTCGGTTCATATTTAAAATGTTGGTATAATGGAATTCATTGACGCAGAAAAGCGCGAGTGAATCGTACGAAGCGGTTTACTTAATCAAAATGATCTATAAAGTACGTAGAAGCGTGGCCAAATCTACCCGACTGGCAACAAATACAAACACGCTGCTACGAGAGTCACCTAACGGCTTTTTCCAGTATTATTGGCAAAAAGTAAACATGGAAATTAAAGAGACCAGAACGAACAAGGAAACAGATAATTAGGATTGGTAGAAAGGGCGGAAAGGTAATCAGTGTGGTGAAATCCCGCCACATTGTCCCTGACGAACTGAGTCGACCACACCCGCGGCAGGTTTCCATATGGTACACAGAGAGCTGAGAACAATGTCTCATCTAGAGCAAGGACCTCTGCTTAGCCCGGCCTTAGCCTGAGGCACTAGAAGTTTTTTTCTCTTTCGCGTGTAGATGGCACGAGGGTGGCCCTCCTGCCCTATATTCTCTTCTCCGGTATATGCCGCCTTAGCCTCGGGTTACTCCGTACCTGCTACGTCTCCAATGTTTTTCATAGTTGGCCCGTGTTGCCAATCCGCGTTCAACTAGCCGGTCACGTGTTGCAAAAGTCGCCGTATGACGTCATCGGCCGATTCGTGTCGTTTTGGTGAAACAGATAGGCGTTTTGGCGGGAAGCGAAAGCGTTTCTAAAAGTATCTGAAAACTACTCCGGAAATAGAAACGCTAAATATAAAGTGTCATTTCTGGTTTTATTTTCAGAAAACATATCAAAATATAGAAATGATAATTGGGTTGATGGTAAATCGAGTGTTTCGTTCGAAAATTAAAATCAATAAAACCGACTAGTTTCGTAAGAACTGCCAATCGGGAAAAAATCCCTTCTGGGTCAGATTTTAGAATAGACAAAATTTTCCTTTAAACAAAATATTGTCGGGTTTTATTTTGTTGTATCTCGTGATCGAAATTCCGCCCAAAGTAGGAAATGACTTTATTAAAGCTAAGACCGAGTTGGCCCTGGGCGCAAGGAATTAGTCGGTCCTTTCATGCTTGGGTTGATTCCAGTCGTTTGTTATGGGTCAGCATCGTTTTTAAATCACTTTATCGTCCCACTGGCCTTCTGCCTGACCACTCTCGGGTGTCGAGTGACTGGCGCGAAGGACTGAACCTCGATTATCCCTCTAATGATTGCCCGAGGAACCCATGCCTATAGCCCTGCTCTTTTTTCTAACCATTTAACCGGAACTACCGAAGAAAAATTTCCCGTTATTCTTAATGTTTTAATGATTATCCGTAAATTTGTGGCACTTCTCACCTTCTAGTTTTTATTTTTTTCGGTTTAAAGCATTGCCTGAAAACCAGTAAACATCAATGTGAAAAAGATCTTTAAAGAATTTCTTACCAACTGCAAAATACAGTATTGCTTCCAATCAGTTTTATTGTGCTTAATATTATTTTAGCACTTGACATTTTGAATGTTTTTTTATTATTTTATGCTTTAATCAATTCTTAACTAACATTCAAAAATTCGAATTCTTTTAATATTAAATCTTACAATTTGTGTTTATAATCAATATCGAGGAATCAAAGATTTATTTTAATATCGGGACATTTTTATACGGTGTATGTGTTATTTTTATCACAATTCTGTATATACATATACTAACAGTTAAGTAAGAAATTAAGAGCTGTAAAAATGGTTTAGAAAAAGATATGGACGTGTGGATTTTCGTCTCTTCTTCATAAATAGTAATTTAAAAAGACTTCCGGTTTTAAAGGAACCTTGCTGCTACCGAATTCGTTCTAACAATAAATGTAGCGCTTAATGTTGGATGAGATTACAATAGCTTTAAACATTTTAACAGAAATTATGTTAGAAACAATAGCCTCAGAGAAGTTCTTCTGGGTAGGAGGAACAAAGAAGAGGCGAGGATGATCGACCTTGTTGAGATGAGGCGAAGTAATTGTCTGGTAATGCTGGCCTGCGGACAGATGATAAAACTGATAAAGCGGCGTCCTTCAATTTTCTTACAGAACGTGGTTTGGCTACCGAGGGAATAACACACCAAGGTTTTCCCACGTCAGACTGGTACGGCGAGAAACATAAGCTTTTAAGGTATAAATCGTTTGTTATTCCGTAGTAATTGAAACGTGACCCGTCAGCCTTACAAAATCATCCCGCTCGGTTCCGAACAGTTCTAACTGCATTGACGTAATTAATATAAACGTATTTACACGTGACGTCATTAGATCAACGAGCCAGAGAAAACATTGTCCCGATAAAGCGATTCCATTAAAAAAAAAAGAGTGACGATCGAAACAGACCAGTACCTGTAAATCAGACAAGTCGATATTTTTTAGTTGTTGGAACGCATCAATTATTCCGTTTTTCCTTTCAGCTTCGTTAGAAAACAAGTCTGGGAATAAAGGAAACGAATCTTTAACCAGGATCGTTAAGCACGATGGCAGTCAACCCACATATGTTACCGGACCACGCCTGGCATTGTGAATCGTCAAGGAATGTTTTGCATTCAAATGACCGATTCGTCTGCAGGCAAAGCGGGACCTTCCACTCGACGGTACGAGCCTTCTTTGCAAAGATAATGAATACGCTTGTAGATTGTTCATAGTCTTCGATACTCATTAAACAGGAAGAGAAGGCCAATGCCGTCGAATGTAATAATTGATCAACTTCTTACCCATTTACACTAATATCTTAAATTTTACATAATTTCCGACACCAATTTTTCGTAAAACTCTTTACAGGAATCATATTTTAACGATTATTCATCAATGTTGTCATCTTGAAAATAATTTATGGTTAGTGAAAACCTGATGAAAATCTAACACGAATTTGTCTAAACATTCCAAATTTTATTATTAATTGTTTAATCCGAAGAATCAAAATGAATTTATAAATGAAGTATTAGATCAGAAACAAAGTTTTCAACATTAATAGTACTGTATTAGGAAATCACCTATTAAATTAATAATGTATTGTTTACAGTTGTGGCCGATATCTTCCTTAACTTTTTTATGATCAAACAGGCGGAAAGTTTCAAATGAAATTAGTTTCTTGCTTCGAGCATGAAATTAGTATGTTTTGCTATGAATTCGGTGAAGGCAAGTTCGTTCCACCTTTCGTTTAAAACTAGTTCGAAATTTATTAATGGAAGAGACACTATGGGAAATTACGAAGGGAAAAACATTCAAATAATCGCTTAAAATCCCACTTATAAGGAATTATATTCAAAGGAGATAGGTAGAAAAATAAAGTTAATTACTGATCTGGGCAATAATAAGATTCCAAGAAATCGAAATAATTTATAAAAAATTGTTTCAGGCATTGCGTAACAAGTAAATGAATGCCACTAATGGTAGGTCCCCTCGCCAATTTACTGGAAAATAAACTGAAAACCCCAAAAGATTTTAATCCTTGGTTTCAATGAAATTCAAACAGAAAATTAAACAGGAGAAAAGAGAAGGTTTTTCTAGTTAGTTATCAAATCAATGTTAGAAATGAATGCATAACACTGAATTAAAATTAAACACTACCACAAATTATTTAAAATAACGGTTTATTTATGTTTACGTTAATATGACGGTGAAATTCATGAACTTTGCATCATTAAATTATATAAAATTTGTTTTCTCTCGTATCTTAACCAACTTTCTGTGGTTTGTATTTCATCAGAAGACAAAAATTTGTTTATTGTTATATCACTTCGATGTTGCGTGATTTGAAATTTTTACAAAGATTGTCATCAAAGATGCAGTTATATTTAAATAGCTTACAGAGCATATTAAAATAATCGAAGGAAAAGTATATATCAATCTGTAAACTTTACATTCCGGAGCCTGTAATTCACATCATGATATAAATTGACGACGCAATGCTTCTCTGCAAAGCATAATAGGCAGGGCTAAATATTGAGTGAGGAAAGTAATAGCGCACATTTTAAAATTAGGATTGGAGATAGCCCTTGGGCCGAATGGCGCGGTTACCTCTAAATAAAAACCAAGGTCGACGATTGAAGGAACTTTACTTCCTTTATGTATTTCTGCGTATTATCTCCGAGTGTTGTCGCGTTTCGGACAGGAATGTTATGCGAGTTTAATCTTTCTCGGAAACGTGAACAAGTCCCCACCAAAAAGTCAATTGGTCAAATGACTTGCCTAAGCCACTTTTTGCCCTCGTCCGACACGGCTGCGAAGAAAGTGACCAACGAAACGATCTGGATCCGGTGACCCACAGCCTGTTAAACGGAGCATTACGTTCTGTCGAATGTAGGTCAACAAGCGGAGAGTATTAGGTAAACTCAGGGACAACTTCGATGATTCGATTGTTACACCCTTAATTATCAACAGCGGCCAGTTTTCCAAACAGAATTCCCACTCGGTTTTGTTTTATATTAAGATGATGGGCCAATTGCACAGAATAATAAATAAGATCTGCCAGACTTTCTGTATGGAAACGATGAGCGAATAATTATTATTTGGGATGAAATTAATGATCGAGTCGACTGGCAGACAGTTTGTTTGATTTATACAATTCTCGGAAGAACGGATTTCTAATTTAAAGTCGCTGACGTGAGGGCCACCGACGTGTACAGCGACACCTGTCGTCGGGAAAATGAACCAATCTGTCATCCGCGACCACCGTCTGAGATTGATCCGCCGCATTTCACGATTGATTTCGTACGACCACTTTTCATCGCTCATTAAAATGCTAATTTGAGTCACACGACCGCGGACCAGAAGACGAATTGATAGCTCCAAATTGCTTGTCAAATCAGCCGAAACTCAAACTGCGACTGCCCGGATGCTAACTTTGCCCTCTCTTCTGTCCGAAAAATGTGAGATCGATCTCCTTTACTTCTGTCCGTGAGTTTCGCTGCATTTAACGCGTGCCTTCACATCCGTTGCTGTTTAAAATCTCGCGCTTCCGCTTTCCGTCGTCTTTGGTATAGAGGGCCGATAATACGACTGCGTTTATGGATCCGGACCATATCGATCGGGATCTTTTCCGCTTGTTTAGGTTCATTTAGGTTCGTTTGGATTTTTTTCTACACCCGCGACCTAAATTTGTGACGTCACACGGATCATCTAAATACAGATAGGGCGGCGTTGCCTACTTAATCCGAAGATTCTGAACTGGAAGCCGATGGCCCGCAGCCGCAGCGCCGCCCACAGCTATTTTCGGTTTGGTGTCGCCTGCAACAAGTTTTTATCACCGCATTAGAAGCAGATTATTTTTAAATGTGACCGATTTGTCCCGCTTTGGAGAAACCCGAGAACCCATTTGATTGCAAAAAGCGTACTTTCCGATTCACTCGCCAGAGGACGTTCTGTTATCACGCACTGGACGCCTTTTGAAACCTTTTTTTTTTATAAAATTAACGACTCTTATCATACTTTCGCATCCTCTATTGAGAAATCTAGTTGAACCTTAAATATATTATTAAGGTTTTCATGTTTTTGAATAAAAGATATCTTCTTGCTGGAGTTCATAAGTATTTTCCGATTCGAAGAATTAATGGAAATGTATAACATTGCGTCATCGATATAAACATCAATAACGTGACATGTAGTCCTGAGTTTTTCAAGTGCAAAGAACTTCTGAAGGTGACTTAGAAATTTTGGAAGCATTTCAACAATGGTGAAACATGTTCACTTTTGTTGATCAGTAAATTGTTTTCCCCATAGATATGCTTCGCGAGTACTAATCCTGTTGATTTTTCAACACTAAAATTTATCCCTGAATAATATGTCAGTGAAATAATTTTATAATATTTCTCAATCTTTCTGCTACCATTTAACCTGTGTTATTTTCTCGAATTTCATTCCAAAATCATCTGAGCAGTCGATTCGAAAGCAAATCCTAGCACAGACGTCGCGGTCTTTCGAAACGCGTTTCTTAATACTTCGAAGTAAATGGAAGTCATTGGCGAGCAATAACGACAAAGGGGCCATCGATCGCTATCTCGATGGATGGAAAGGCGTTTCTTCATCGATAGAAACAATTCGATGACGAAAACAACTCTGATCAATCACCTTTTGGATTAAATTTCTCGATTAAGACGAGCTTTTCGTCTTCTTCGACGCCCACCTTTTATGCTTGCACTCGTTCAAATCTAATGTCTGTGTTGCTAGACTCGAAGTTAAAGCCGGTAATTCTGTTGCAATTCTCGTCCACTCCCCTCTCTCCACCCCGACCTGCAGCTAAAATGTTGACATTGCGGGCTACATCTTATCGTTACCAAATTATTAAAGCGGACAACTGGAAAAATTGAGAAGCATTAAGCATCCGATCGACGCAGATTGATCATTTGTCATCATTTATCGTGACAGGAGGGCATCTAGAATACGATTTCATCGTGACCCGTCATCTGATTGTTATCGCAGGCCGCAAATAACCCTACGATCAGAAGCGATTTAATTTAGACGCCGAGACAGAATCGCTTGCTTGCAGTTGCACCTCACCAGTCGACTCCTCCCATACTTATAAAGGCTAATTTCCTCATCTCTCTATAAGGTTAAGTTTCAGACGATCTGCTAAGCAGGTAAATGAGTATTTTCTGCAAGTACAATGCCTTAGGATGAAAAATGGTCTCCATGGTCCCTGCGAGTCACAGTAGCACCGTAGTAATTCTTGATTAACACGATCTAATGGAAGCGCATCACGCTATCCTTCTTTCAGTTAGATTAAGCAATAAGTAGCATTACCACATTCTAATGCAGAAGACCTCGGGAAGCACCAAGCTTTGATTAATCAAGTAGCCTATTCCTCAGCGATCGGGACATGATAAACCACCTCCTACGTCCCATCTCTAGCATCGTGAGTACGTCAGAGTCACGAATCACGAATTCGGGCGTGACCATTTTGCTCTTTCCCATCCTAGGACCTTAGCTGCACTGGTGGTGGCAGCCGATACAAATAGTGCTCGATTCCGAAATTGTGCGTAGAAAAATCTTTCTTAACACCTCCTCACGTAGGATTTTGTTCGAGAGATGTTTTCGGAAACCTTATCTCACGTAAATCGTGAGTCACTCAGTGAACCACTAAACGCTGCTGCAACGCGATGCGTATTAACGTGTAAACATTAACAGATTCGTGACGGAAGAACAAAAATTTAACATTGAAGAGAATAAAACTCGATTCTTCTTCGCTGCCGTCCAGCAACGAACCGGTCTTTATCTGTAACACCTACGTCCTTAGTTACTCCACCCCTGCCAAAGGGTTAATCCGGGAGGATGTAGCCGCATCACGTGACCTCGGTTATTCCTCAGCAGGGGAACTACGTAAATATGTCATCTCGTTGACAATATGAGGCACGCCCTGAAAAGAGGGAAATTCGGTGGTCGGATGAGAACGAAAGTATTCTGCACTTAAATGATGCTCAGCTTCTTTTTTTATTGCTTGGTACTGATCTACATTGTTCGAGGTCGATTATATACCAGGTACGGCGTGCTTCTTCATGACTTCTCTGCGATCCAACTGGCAACTAAAATCAGCTGCACTTAATTCACCACAAATTCGATCATAAAGAGAGCCGACACGTTAGAAATAAATAGGGATAGTTCATTATCATTGAACAACTATCACATAATAAATAAGAGAGGAGACTGGAATGTGGTGAATGCCCGATGGTAGGCGGGTCAACCACACCCTTACTTTGTGTGAGGGTGGATCCAGTGAAAGGAGTAGAACGGAATGGATTCGCCTTTCTCATCAGGATGCCTTAGTTGAGAAGACACACCCTTTGTCCTATATTGCCCCGTTGTGCCAATTAGAATCCATTGTTGAGAGTGACGTTTTCATTTAGTTACAGATTGAAGCCGAAACCAAGGACATCCACGACAGTACTAACTTATCTTCCTCACGAATTCGGTCCCACACATCATCACGTACTCATCACTAACGGACGTTTCCGACTTCTACATCAAAAATTAGGCACACGAATAGACTACTTACTATAGCCTACTTAGTTTCAAAACTAGTTATGAAAGTCCAGAACCACACCAAACTTTATTTTCGTAGCTTTTCATGACTTAAACTAAAATCTTTTGCTAAAATATTCACATTATACTGTATAATACAGTTCGTTAAACGGAGAAAGGCAAAAGTCAGGAACAATACAAAAAATAATATTTAATTTTAATGGTGAGACTTCTATGGGAATTGTAGCACTCTTCTCAAAAAACGGAGTTATGTCTAGTGAAACTAGTTCTAAGTTGTTTTATTCATAGCTTTATGTGGAAGGTCATCAGATTCAATGTAAATATTGTTCATTTATTGCCAAATATCATGTAAAGAATTCATTTTTTAGATGCTTTAATTCAGACATGAAACAGGATTTTGTATTAATTTGCTTTTTTTATTCGGTACACTATTTAAATGAGTTTTACTTTCTCACTCGATAAGAGAGATCAGATGATTTATTAACCTGTGCATTATTAATCATATTCAACAGTCATATCGTTCGTTATGTATTTAATGTTATCTGTGTCATATCAATGCCAAAAATACATTTTTTTGTTATTCATCTTATTAAGTTATTGTTATCTGTTATCTTCGCTTAAATTTCGAGAGATCGAACACATTAGGACAGGGATGAAAAACTGATAACAGATGCATACCAATAAATGATGTAATATAATTACTTGTAAGTTTAAAGTTTACATAAGAGTATGCGTGCCAAGTACAAAATTTAGTAAGTTTATTTTGTTCATATTTATCTTAAAAAGAATACGAATAATTGTGATTCCAACTCGATTTATTTTTCCAACATCTTAATGAGACTGGAGAAATAAATCCAGAACATTCTACATGAATAGAATTGAGATATTGTGGATGAAATAATTTTATTAAATCAGTGTACATTTACGAAAACTTTTTACTTTATCTATAAATAATTTTTAGCGTATTAATGATATATTTAATGGAAAATGTCTCTTGTTATATAATTACAAAAATAGATTTAAGTCTTTCAGAAATAGAAACATTATGAAATTAAAATTGGGTTTTTACCTTAGTTTGATGGTAAAAATCAGTTATTTTTGGGATTGGTTTTTTTTACTTTCTATAGTTAGTTTTTCATTCTCTTAGTTATTACATAATAGAAACAGGCTTTTTAGATAAATTCTATGCCGCACCGCTTCGGGCCTGATATAAATATAAAGAAAATAGCTGGTTTTTACATAGCATTATATATTTATTATACGGAGCTGTTAAGTTTCCCATTTCATTCAAGTCATGTCCTGTATCATAAAGTTGTTTTCGTTTATATTTGGAAAATGTGGCAAGTAATGAAAGTTTGCAAGAACGTATGTTAGATTTTGAAAACCCAATGCAGTAAAAATTCTTGGATAAGATATGTAATCAAATATTGGAAAGTTTTTTTTATTTAAAAAATGAAATATAAGGAACTTTTCCATTATTGAGTCAGAAGAAAAATTTCTAGAAGAATTTAGCAAGTTAGTTTTTACATTTGTTAAAAACTTATTTATTATAAATCGATGGAGACTATGTTAGAATCTCGGAAACTTAAGTGATCTTTGAGTCTAAAATAACGACATAGAACTGAAGTTAGATAGTTACCTATTGCTCAGGTACAAATTTTTGGAGTCAAATTTCTCAACTCCAAAATTTCCCTGTTTGGAAACTGTCTTACGCATGTTGATTGCAATAATTAATTTATATTATGGATAAGAAACTGTTCTATCTCGCAACGAGAAAACTTTAGAAATTCTATTTTTAGTCCAAAAACTGGAAGTTCTAGAAGTTTAAATCAATATTTTTCGATGGAAAAAGTACGATTTTTTCACAAGGAATTGAATCGATATTCATTTCTTGATTTGCAAGAATTTTTCACTATAATGCAAAAACATTAACGATGACACGATAACGAACGTGATCCAGTCAGGAATTACATAATGTATAATGCAGTATAAATATATTCAAGAAAGTTTTTTGCACGATAAACATAATTTACTAGGTTATTTTATTCATGCAAGAAACAACAATCAGGTATTTTCAATTAAATACACCAGGAAAAATTATCTTCGCTAAAATGTTGTTTTGTTGGCATCCGGAATTTATTAGAAAGTAGATCAAAATATTTCTAAGCGAAAAAACGCATTTTAAACAAAATTTTTTATTTGACTTTTTTCTTTACAGCTAAAAAAATTCTTGTGCTATAGTTATAGGCCTATAATTGAATGTTTTGTTTTGGCTTTAGTAACAAATGACTTTAACAGCAAAAATACATTTTTTATCGAATTTTCTGTTTGAAAATCTCTCTAAAAGTTATTTCAGTTGCAAATCTATACCTCAATGTCACCTATATATATATATAAACTATTCAACTTTACTATTAACTGTTGTAAATTCTCCGCAATATGCTAAAAGAATCATTGAGTTAGGCTTTTGTGTTTTTCGACTTATTGCATTTTATCCATTTATCAAACTTTAAAATATCTCGCTTGTCACGTCACCTGCAAAATCCTTTTTGCTTAACTTCAATATATTTTACATATAAACACGCAAGAAAGAACGTTAACATTTATAGTTTTCGAAAGATCGCAGGTAGAAGAAAGTTATAACACGATACTGTTATCTATGCTGTAGATAAATTTCAACATCTGAGATGATCTTTTCTATAAGAAAAAACAATGTTTAAAAAGATGATAATTCAAGGACTGGCTCCTCTTTAAAAGTCAAAAACTTATAGACCTAAACTTGCTCTGTTAAAGTCATTCTTAAGCCAGCAATTGTAAAAAAAATTGGGAGTAGTTTATACTTAATCTAATATAAAAATTTGCAATCTTAACAAAGTTTTAATTGAGACTAGCCGCATTTGTTTTTGAAATTTTTGAAAAAAAATAAAAAATCTCAATTTCGTTACCGAAATTTTATTTAAAGCGATAGCTCTTTTGGTAGAAAAAACAGTGGCTATCATATAACGTAATTGAACCAATGCAATTAGGAATAAAGAAAAAAAAAATTCACGATTTATCAGTTTTTCTTCCTCTTCTTAAAGAAATCTGCGAGAATATTTTCTTAATTGTACCAGACACATTTTAGAAAGAAAAAGAAAAAAAATGTGATTCATATCGGCTAATTGCGAGAAAGATGATGTAATGTTCTATTCAGACGAAAGAAATTTAACTTCTGGACGACTTTCTGTATAAAAGTAACGATGAGTTTAATTTTATTACTCTTTAGCAATGGTTGTCATAATAATTACGTCAGAAATTTAAATATTTACTTTTTACAAATAAAAAAAAATGCTCTAGAAACTAACTTGTCGATGTTATTGGTATATTTTATGTGACGATATTCGAATGACGTCGAGCTCGCAATTTCTCTTTGGCTATATGCCAACCCGACTACGAGATTACAAAATCGCCAGATATCAGCCAAAATTAAGTTCCAGTTCTGAATCAAATACGAATTTTGATTCGTTTTAAAATTATATTTTGAGTAATTAACCAACGGAATTTCATTACTTTGAAATATTTTTCTAGAAACCTGCACGAAATGCTCTTCTAGACTATAGTCTACCACCACCCGTGTCCCGCCTAATCTGTCTTTTAACAAAGAGACCCATAATTATGAATAATTATTCACGCGCGATTTCTCGAATGGGTGAAGGTTAAATAATTTTTGTAGTTTATACCAATGCATTGTCGGATCAGATGTAAAATTCCGCATTGAAAAACGAAACTTTACTTGGTACAGAATCACGAACTGAACGTATGATTGGTTAAAGCTGTAGTTTTATTTTAGTTGAGGAAGACTGATTGTTTTCTAAGTCGACCCGGGTCCACTCGGCCCACCTATTTAAAACATGTGATGTGGCACTTGACGGAGCCACATTCCACCACACTACACGGAATAAGCTACGTTACACGATAAAGAATCTATTCTTTCGAACCTCGATTCAGACAACGGATCATTTCTTACAGGAAATTATAACTTCACGCGAGTGTTATAATCACGAGAGTGAGCGAGAGAGAATATTTAAACAGTTAAATTAAGATACAAAGGGGAAGTCTAGATTTTTCCCCATCATGTTCGCATCCAGAGAAGTTTTAGTTATGCACACGAATCTATTTCTAGTCGGTTTACAATTGTTTTCTTGAGAAAAAAAAAAATACGATTAAATAAGCTTTTATTTTAATTCTTATTTTATAAAATGCAAATGAACTTATTTTTAAAGACGTAAAACACGAAACATTTGGCATAAGGAAGAAAGTAAGATATCTGTAATTTAATAACGTTGCAAACAAGTGAATCAAAGCGTTATTGGTATATGTGAGCGCATAGTGCCTAAGATATCAGTTACTGATGTTGCTTTGTCCTGTTGATATCTATAGAATGAAAAACGTGTATAGAACATCAGAGTATTCTTGTTCATGTACAGTACGCTTTTAATATGTTACAGTTTATTGATACCGTAGTTTGTAAGCATGTTTAAAATTATATCTTACATCTGTTCTAAACCCGTAAATTAACACACTTGTCAGTAATTTGCGAGCGGTATTTATTCAAATTATTGAACAGTTATTTTATAAAAAGTATATAATTTAAATTGACGAATTTATGTGGTAGTTGCTGTAATACACTGCACTGAATACTTGTTAGAGATTTGATCGAATCCGCACTTGTAATAATTGACGCGCCAGATGTTCTGACAATATTCCAGTTGTTTGATATTAAAAAAATAAAAATAAAAAAAGAGGAAATGGGTCATCTCACCATCTATGACAATGAAGAAACATTACGCCAACGAATCATTCCGTAACGCTTTTCTGAATAATGTATTTTGTTTCCACTGTTAACAATTTTAATTCGTTTTATCGTACAGTAAATGTAACCATATATCGGGTTTAATACATCGTCTCTTGTGCCTCATTGTTTTGTCAAGTAACCTGTGTACTGTTTTGTTTCAAGGGGTGCAAAATAATTCTGGCGATAGATTAGAAAGAAAATGAAAAAAAATTACATTCCAAAATGAATTTTACTTATTAAATTTTGGAAATTATAATTCAAGGAAAGATTATTTTGCCTTTTTTTTATTAAGTACTGATTAGTAAACAGAGAATGTGTCACGTTTATAGATCGATCACGTTTCTGTATTTTATCATGTTGGCCAAATTTCTACATTGCAGGCCTATTTATTCATTTAATTAATCTTATTCTTTCCTGAATCTGATTAAATATTATTTTATTCTAGCCTCTAACTTACAAAGCGTAGTTTAATATTATTAATTATGCTTTAAAATGTTATTAATTCAATGATAATCCTTAATTTCTTTGAAAAATTATTCTATACATTCGAGATTATTATGTAACTTATAATGATCTGAGAAAATATAAAGGATCTAGCTTTAGCGATCCTCGACAAAATCTTTGAAGCAGATTAATTCGTGAATGATAACAGTCATCTACATAATGCTTACAGGAATAGCTTACAGGATTTATAGAATCTGGACTCATAAATAATTATTAATTATTGTGTAAAGTTTAATTATTATTAAACTTATTTCATTGGTATAAGTTTTATCTGATAAAAAATAAAATAAACAAAACTATTTAATTTTTTAAATATGGAACCATAATCATAATAATAAGTTATTTAAAAATATTAAAAAATAATAATAAAATGTACTGCAGTTTATTGAAGACATTTCATACTTGTTTAAACTTTCAAATAAATTTATGATTGATTTTTTATATGATAAAAAATAAAATAAACAAAACTATTTAATTTTTTAAATATGGAACCATATTCATAATAATAAGTTATTTAAAAATATTTAAAAATAATAACAAAATGTGCTGCAGT
The DNA here is from genome assembly GCA_000484575.1 of Olivierus martensii. NCBI lineage: Eukaryota > Metazoa > Arthropoda > Arachnida > Scorpiones > Buthidae > Olivierus > Olivierus martensii. Next base: position 139,847 of record AYEL01082909.1, on the reverse strand, counting down.
TTATTGAAGACATTTCATACTTGTTTAAACTTTCAAATGAATTTATGATTGATTTTTTCGTGTTTTTGGGTTTTTAATAATATTATTATGGTAATAAAAGCACATTTACTACCATAATCATTTATGTGTTTTAAAATAAAAATACAATATTTAAATTCTTTAAAAATAATTTTTTTTTTCCTTCTTTTCAGTGAAAAACAAAACCAAACGAATTTCTTTAAACATCGTATACCCGCCCTCTGCTGGTGTTTTTTATTTAAAAAAAATAATATAAATTATATTTAAAAAAACGGTATAAATATTAAATAAAAGCTTTTTCTTCTGTAAAAAATTTGAATCCAAAAAGTTGCATAATATTATTTAAGAAAAAATTAAAACAGAGTGCTGTTTATTAGTATTGTTATAGTATATTATTAAAGTAAATTTTTAATTATCTCAGTTTCTAATTCCGTAACGATAAATATTTTTAACATAATGTAGTAAATGCAGATAAACAATTCGATTTATAATATTTAAAATATAGCCATAAATTTGTATTTAAATTAAATTTTAAATATTTATTACACTTACATATTTTTTATGTGTATATATATTTCTTAATAATCACAGAATTGAAAAGGATACGATTAATAACAATGATTTTAAACAGTTAAAAATAAGTATAAATTATGATTCTAACTTTAATTATATTATTATTATTACTGATTTAGTATTTATATCTTAACAAGGTTTAAAGTAAAAAGCGCATTTTCCTCTTCATGTGCAATTTTTAAGATTAAAGTTTTTTTACACACGGAAATTAGAAATTTTTAATCTCCATCAGTTTCTTTATTTATCATAATAATACGCATCGTCATCTGTTTATAAAATAACTTTTAATTTACCAAATTATCGAAATTGAAAACCAAGATATATATATGTTAACTATCGAATTATCGGATTAAAAAATGAATTGAAATCAGACTGATCTTCTACTTAATTGAAATAATTTTGAGATGAAAAAAATCAAAATCATCACAATATAATCAAAAGTGTAAATGAAAATTGTTACGTGTATTTTGTTTATCTATATTCACGACATGTAGAAAATGCCTTCTGATCGTTATCAAAGTTGTTATTTATATTTTCTGGTTCTTGTCATTATAAATATTTCAACATATTAAAATATACTCCTGTACAATTATAATAATATTTAAAAATTTATATTATTATATTTGCTTATTCTTCTCGCATATGAGAAATGAGAAATTTAAAATGGATTATCATCAAAGACTGTTATCGCATAATCCTTTTTCCTCCCACATTACATAACATGTGTTTAAATTAATTTAATTTTCTCCATGAAAAACTGTTTGTAAACATATATTTTTGCATTTTCTCTTGTCCTTGACGAAGGTATTAATTATAAAAACTTAATGTAGTTGCGTGCCAGATTCTCTCTATTAAAGTATTGACGCATAAAGGAAACTCCCCATCTCATTCTGGGTGTTTCCCTATATTTTAGGACCGAAAGTATAGATTTTAATCGCTGCAGACGTTAAAGTTAGCGATACTTTAAAATCTCATCATGTCTGTAACTTCTCATATTAATATTTATAAACACCATTGCAATAACGTAAATCGTGTTTGACGTTGATTCTGTATATGATAATACAAAATGATCATAAATACGAGTCTTCATGAAATATATTATGGAAACTCCCAGAATACATTTTAGAATATGTAGTAGGTGGCACAAAAGAGTGATTCAGATATTTCTAGCTCAAGTTTAACAAAAGATCTCTATTCTCACCATATTTCAGATAAAATTTCTCTGTTTAGCAGATTTTTTACGCCTATTTTTTACGTGAAATTGAATTTAATTTGTTTGCAAAACAATTTATCATCTTCATAACTTTAGTTTTGTAAATTTATGCGCCCTTGTATGTGATATTAAGCTGATTCTCTTCATTTTTTGGAGCAAATTTGAACGGAACATCATGTGGCTGGAGACCTTGTGTGTTGCATCATCCGAACGTATGTAGTTACGACACTGACCTTAAGTTGTTGACATAAATACTATAAAATCTAACTGATTGTTCATAGTTTGAAAAATAATATAAAACTTCGTGAGATATTATGAAAAAATATCATATATCAGAATGAATAACGAAAGAATATTTTATATGTCTACAATATCGTATACACAAGATAATTCTCGATTTTAATTAATACAGCAATAAAATTTTTTCATATATTAATATAGTTTTCAGTATAGCTCTAACTGAATAAAAGAGATAAAAAATATGCGTATAAAGGAAAAATTAACTAGTAAAATTAATAATCAACACACATTTTATATCGATTAATCTTCTTATAAATAATGCATAATTAGTTCCGTAACAATTTTGATACTCCTTCCTTCAGAACATAAAAACAAATAATGTATCAAGATACAGTCTCCAAACATATTTGTAAGTCACTTTTCCACTTAAACAGATAATTGGATTTACGAAAATTGGTCTATAGCGGTTTAAAGGAAGTCGAGAGGATAATAGAAAGCTAGCAATCTACTTCCATCCCAAGGATAAGTAGAAAGCCCGAAGCGATTGAAATGAAGCTCTTTTTTTATTTGAATACAAGAACCTAAAGTAGAAATAGAACTTGATTGTAAATAACTTTATTTTTCAATTAATTATACTTCCTTATTTGTTTCGTTCCGCGTATTGAAAATAAATCTATATTATTTTGAAAAAAAAATATTAATAATAAAAAAATAGACCTTCAATATGGAAACTCGTTAAGTTTTCCTCTATCAAATAAAATATAATGGGAACTGTCGTCAGAATCGATATAATGTTGCTTTATTGAGTTTTGATATATAATGATTTGATATTTATGTTATGGTTAAATATTTTAATTACTATTTTATAATTGTGAATTTTATCGCTTCAGGAAATCAAGCATGTCGAATTTTATTTTTTTGTTATTACGTCAAGCACAAAATGGACGAATCTATTCCGCAGTTAATATTTGTCAATAATATGAAGAAAAAAATGCTAAGAAATGTGTAATAAATAGTGAATTGTTAATATTAAAATTGATTAATTTTTTTACATTTTTCTTAATGTATATTAGAGGCTTTTTTTAATCTTCGTGAACAACGACATTCTTAATCTTTGTTAACTGAATACACTTTGTGGTAAAAGGATAACCAAAAACTGTCAAACTGGATGTAGACGAGAATAAGATCTCGAGCAATAATTATGAGGGCCGAGTTTTCTGGAGTTAAGAGGAACTTCTGCCAACAATCGACAGGACGCGAACACTTGTCGCAGGAGGTGCTGGGTGTGAATAGCACAAAAGACTTTAGAAGTCTTTTGTAGTGGGACAAATCTTTCAATCACGATTCGCCCAAGAAGTAAGCTCCGTGCCTCCTGTTCTTAATAAATGACTCAAGATGCTTCACTACCTCGCGAGTAATGGGGTGTTGGATTATTTGCCCAGTGAATCACACAGGAAAGATGTCTGAAAACCACCTATTCTTGTAAGGAAGAGAGATTTTGTCATACATTTCGTAAGTCGAAACGAGAAAAAAGTTTTGTGGGTCGTCCTTGGATGCCTCGCAGTGATGGTAACTCTGTCGGTGGCCTAAGTTCGTCAAGGTCTAGCCTCCTCCCACTAAAATAACAGGAAGTGGAGGGCCGAAGACGGGAGATGCTTTAATTGTTGACGTGTAGGTAAGACAATAGTTCTGTGCGACCGTTCGATCTCCATTTGGAGTATCAATGGGTTCTCCGAAAGAATTGGCCTTGCGAAGAGAAAACAACAGGTCGACAATTAAAACCAGACATTAACAAAGAAACAGAAGCAGAAATAAACATTCAAAGTGCCGATACACATGATTTCTTTTAGTTTCAAGGCTGGCAATGACTGGTAAAGAACTAGCCAAGGTTGAAAGTGTGCGTTCTGGTGACACGTACGGACTGTCACCCACCTGATAACTGTCTGGAAGACAAAGGATCCTCTCGCTCCTCCTTGGGCGTCAAATTTTTTAAAATTCATTTAAACAAAACTGATGATATCCCGAGTTAATTAAGAACAGTTAAACAATGTCGGGCGAGACCGATTGTTTGTTAGTGAGAACTATGTCAATATTGCTTTAGTGGAATGTCGGTTATGGATGAAGCAATGGCGGGCGTGTTGACGAGATGCTGGCGAGAAGAGTTCGTGTGAAAGTGGATTGGATACGAACCACTAAGGTTTTGTCCTACTTCACATCTTGAATAAACGTGATACTGAATGCACATTTAGCCTTGACTTCGGCATGCACTTGCCGTGGGAACTTGTTGATCTAGGACACTGTCTCTAGCTCGGACTATGGGCGGAGGAACTGGCAGCAACAAGGACGTTCGTTAACTCTGGAAATGCAGAAGATCTCGCCTGACCTCACCTATTTCCGCATTGGAAGTGAATCTTCTTCTCGGAGAATAATTCTCCTTTTAATAAACCCGTTTGTACATCTATCCCGTTACAAAATGTGACATGTTTAACAATAAGTTTTGAAAGCATTCTCATTATTTATTTATTTTTATTATATAATTTTTTTTAGTTGTTACTTGGAGCAAAACATAAAGATCTTAATGACTGAAAGTGCCGATAATTTTTTTATGATGTCGATTCGTTAACGATCATTCGATTTATTTAAATTTTTTCTCATCTACCGCATTGTCCGTATGTAGCAAGAGTTCTGATGTTTTTTTTAGAAACTAAAACTCTTACGTCTTCTAAAAAACAAATCTGATATCAGTTGATGAAAAATCATTACTGGAAAATGACGTCAAGAATAGTTATATGGAGGAAAATTATGAATTGACCTTGAAAGTTTGCAGTTTTTTCTTTCCTCCATCATCTTCAGCACGGAAGCCATGTTTATTTAACAAAGCACAAAATAATAAGATTTCATAATTTATAATTAGTAAAATTTTTAATTTTTACAATCAAATAATAAAATTTTATTATTATTATTTTTAATCAGTAAAACTATTGTGAATTTTTTTCTCTTCTATTCTTATCAACATACAGTGCTTCAGATGAGAATAACTAACAATGAAAAGTGTTTTTATATTCTGGCTATGCATTGATTTGCAGTCAGATTGTTTAATTTTATCGTTGCAAAAATATGTTTCGTAACGCTGATAACTGTTTAGAACTTAGCCCGGAAGAATCGTTTACTTTTTCTTGCTAGTTGGGAGATATAATACACCCAAAATAATTAGGAGAAATGGCCCTTAAACGCCAACTAATTCCGTTTAATTGTTACCAGAATAGTCTTTGGTCGTTGCATAAGAGCCCTTCACTGCTATTGTCGGTAGCGCCCGTAAATAATTTTAGCGTCGGTATTAGCCGCTATTCATAGTCTGACCCAGTTGTGGACTGGAGTAAAGTTACTCGGCTAGCTAGCGCTCAGGACGTGCACATCGTTACACTTCCGCTCGGATAATCTTTCTTGTACTCGACAGGTTATTTTCTCTCTCTGTTACAGAATGGCGGCTTTTTAACCGCACCCAAAAAACAGGTTATTTTCTCTCTCTGTTACAGAATGGCGGCTTTTTAACCGCACCCCCAAAAAAAAAAAAAAAAATATGGTACATTTCTGGAAGGAATAGAATCTCAATTTGAAACGTTTGCGTGGCGGTGTTAACACGCGTGACTCGTAAGTTACGCAAGAACATTAAAAACGAATAATGACGATGGGCATTCTGCCAAACGACCCTTCTTGGAGGAAAGTCAGACGATGACGGAAACCATCCCGAGATTCTAATTATCACCCGACTGAAAAAAAAACAATGAATTGTTGAGGATACGCTTGGAAGATTCTCAGCCGCAAAATATTCCATCAGCAACTCGATCTTTCCAATTGTGAAAGTGGATAGATTCCGCTATTTCGACAATTAAATCAGTTTTACCAACGGATTTTCGTGAAGAGAACGATACGTTTCCGATCAGGAGTCGAAAATTCAATTAAATGCAGGAATATTTGGTAAAAAATAAAATAAAAAATATCTCCGCGTGACGCCACCTAGTGACGCATTCGTCATTATTGCCACCGTCGGATGCCACTTTACCGCACGCGGCGCCACACAATAAGAATGGGTCCCCGAAAAACGTTGCGTAATTCGTCCGAGATAATTGCGTTTTGGACAAGTGTCATCTCGGTCGAGCAGTCGCCTCGATTGTCGGGAGCGACAACGCAACTTCACCTTGACACCGAGCCACAGAAAATCTCACGTCCTTCGTCGGGTCCATACGGCACCTTTTTCTTGTGGACGGACCGTACCGGTCTGTTCCTATCCTCTCACTGACCCAGTTTTCACTAACCACGCCCAGTTACCTTCTACCCCGTTCATTATTGTCTCCCTAATCCATTGGAATCTTACTGGGTAACTTCAATTTTTTATTATTAATTCCGAGAAAAACGTCCGCAAGTCGACGGTTTGGCTGGCTGGTCTGGAAAATGTTCTTCACGCATCCCTGCGCGTGCATGCTCTCCTACTCATCATGCTCTGAATTCCTACATTATTATCTTACTAACCGCCTTGTCATCTGTCGACGCATCGGACGGATCGCGTAAGGCGTCACGCGGGTACTTATGATGTGGACCTCTTAAAGATGAAGGATTCCACGAATAGGACGTTGTGTAGTTTAAAGATCGCTCCAGTGACAGGCGTTGAGACACATTCGTTGCGAGAAGGAATCCCGGAACGAGGTTGTCGCTTTTCGGTTTGTGGGGATAATTGAGTAATAATTTATAAAATAGGTCTTTGTGAAATCGCTTTTTCTAACGCGATTAACATTTAGATCTAGGTTATTAGCGCATGTTTAGGGTAATGGCGGCGCTTTCCCTCCGTTTTAATCCCTCTTCCCTCATCTATTTATCCATCTTATAGTCGGATCGCTATCCTGTCTGGGCAACGACGCCTCGTCGCGTTTTTGCCTTCGAGGTCGAGGAAGGTAAATATCCCCTTGGGTCACGTGAGTTGGGTGGCCGCCAGTATGGAAGAGACGGATCGGGAGCGACAGGTGGTGTGAAGTGTGTCGACTATTTTCGCGGCACACCTGTCTGACAGGTGGGCTCGCGTATCTTCCAGACACTTTCTGTTTTCAGCAGAAACCATCCCGAACACAGAACCAAAGACGCGTTTATTACTTAACAAAATTGCGTTTTCCTACAAAATTGCGTTTCTCCACAATGAGCAAGAATGATTAAAAGTTAAATTTGTGTTGTATATTGGTAACCCAAGTCCTGCAGTTCCCCAAACTGCTTCGGAACGGATTCCATGCGAAGGAATTTAACTATTGGAACTTAATTCTGCAAGGAGAGCCAGCTATCGATCGGCAGATCACAGACGCTCAGACGACACCGCCTGAGGCTACGCTGTTAAAGCTTCGCCTATTGGCTCTTAATGTGAGTGGGAGTGACTCGAATCACGGAATATCCAAGTTTTCCTTCATCGAGCTCTTCGGAAGTGAAAGTTCCTGAGCGGACGCGCCGATTCGAAGTTGCCCAGTCTGTTTCCGCCTAAATACCATCACGTGATGGACGTAAAATATCATTTTAATCATGGCAAACCGATTTTCTGGCTTGTACAGTCACGGAGGGAATCAATTGAGAACGCTGAATTACATTTTCGCGTGTTTTCTGGGATGTAGAAGAAATCGGGCCGAGATGGATGTGTCGACCATCCACTAATGGAAAAAAAAGATCGATGACTGCCCGAGTTTGGCATAAATTTTAAATTAATCCCGTAGAAGGGTAAACTTTCGCGACGACAGACATTAATTTCAATCGCGCTATTCCATTTAAACACAAAAAAATAAATTTGTGATGCGTCTGTAAAGTATCTATTAAATAAATGAGACGAAAATCTAGATCTGGTGTAAACGGTTTCTTTTATTGTGAACTTGAGAGTTCTACAGTACACGAGTCAACATGGTGAGCTATCTGTACAGCTCCTAACTTCGGATGACAGAAATTGCAAAATTGTACAGACAAACGGCTGCCAGTCCATCAGGTACACTGTCCAGTTGTCGCAACTTTTACAGAAACGAAACATAGGATGGACGAAGCGTAAATGACCAGAAGTTAAAATTATAAGGCACAGGACAAACCGCAGTATAATTCTTTTTTTATATCCCAAATTCCGTATACAGATTAGATTCTATAAGCAATAAATAGAAGAAAGAAAATGGGCAGAATAACGGTATCGCCGCTTTGACAAGAAAATGATGGTGCCCTTTCCACTTCTTCGAACTCCAAAGAATCCCTACCGAGTTCGGAAGTCATTTTTTTGTACACGAATCTTTGGAGTCGATAGAAATCGATTGCATCTGTAAGTACTGAGCATAAATGAGTCCAATTTGATACAGGTCACTACAACATTATTTTACATCTGATCTTCTTTGGTGTGGGTCGAAGGTAAATATTTTGTTGACTAGGATAACAGACGTCACTCTGCGCTCTCTTTGCTTGTGGCCACCTTTTCCTCCGACTTATCTTCGTGCCAGTCTTTAGATCCATTAGATAAATCTAGTTTTCGGTTTAGAGCCATCACCACTTCGTAGTTTGTTTCTCCGTTCCTGGATGGGGATGGATATGCCGCTTCGCTGTCACTGTAGTCGCCAGTCGAATTACATTCGCTGGCTGAGCTACTGTAGTTGCCTCCATTGGCTTCCAATTTGGATTTTTTCCTGGATGGTTCCTCGTCCTCTTCCTCTTTAACAGTACAGGACGGTTTTCCGGATTCTTCTGCACTGTTACCAAACTGTTGGCTGTCGGTGTTAGGCGGGTTGGTTACCTTGCCTATGAAATTGCGAATTTCCTCGAAATACGCATCATCCTTGTCGTCCGTCTCCTGAGCTCGTGGAGAATCGTCCAAAATAGTAGGACCATCACTCTCATGTTTTTTCAGATGACGATCCAGATTAGTCTGCTGACCGAAGCACCGGTCGCACAGGGGACATTTAAAGGGTTTCTCCTTATTATGGATGTTGCGAACGTGTCGCTGAAGATTCGAAGAGATGCTGAATGATCTTTCGCAATATTTACATTTGTAAGGTTGTTCGCCCGTGTGAGTCCGTAGATGTCTTGTCAGATTAGCCGATCGAGGGAATATCTTGCCGCAAAATTTACAGGAATAACGTTCCTTGGTCTTGTTTAAATGCGGAGACAGCATTTCGTGCATAGGTTTTCCTACTTTGTTAATGTGAGCTCTCATAAAATCGAACGTCGGTTTAGTACCCAAAAGAGGACTGAGGAACGGATATGGTGGCTGCAGAGGAGCCATCAATCTATCGGGACTGGCGAATAAATTGAATGGTGGCTTTTCTTGAAGGCGGTACATCGATTCTAAGAACATAGGAGGGAGAGGCCGAGGATAAGCCACAGGTAATTTGCTGGGAGAAATCGGTGCTGGTTCGTGCCCTACAGGAGGAGGTAATGGCAGAGCCAGAGTTCTCTCCTTTTCACCAAATATATGAGTTTTGTGCTGATTATCCTCCAAAGAGGGAATTTTTTTGTGAATTACCCTAAGATCTAGTGGTTCTTCGGTTTTTCCCTCCTCTTTCATGTTAGACTGGAATTGGCGGCATTCTACCGAAGGTATCCTAGTTTTATTTTGAGACAAGTCAAAGGGCATTTCCATATCTACATTGCTAGTGCAGTTCATCGACAGAGGACGCAAGAGACCGTTCGAAGTGATGCTCGGTGTTATGTTACTGGGTTCCGGACACACAGCTCCCTGTTTGGGTGAACTCTGTCGCTGACTGGAGAACATTCCAGAACTGGGGACGGGATCCCCTTCTGACTCGATGTCACTGAAAGAAGAAATGTCGTCTCCTGCAGTATCCGACGTGATTTCTTCCGATGCTTCTGATTCGGACGCTTCCGATTTTCCCAGAGATCGGATATTTTGCTTCGTCGTTGAACTAGGTGATGCTCCGGGAGGCACCACGAAATAAGTATCTGGAATGAGAGGAGGTGGAGCTGGTAGGGACGTCCCGGAGAACAATGGATAACCAAACAAGGACGGTGGATACAGGGGCAAACCAGTACGTGGATAAAAAACCAATGGGTTAGAAGTTATGCTCATAGGAGACGTCTTGTCAGGTTCGTAAGAGGATACGGGCGCTGTACTAGTAACGCAGAAATTAGTGTCTGTTGTAGCAGTCCCTTCACAGAACCGCTTGTGCTTCGATAACGACGTAACAGCAGAGAAAGCCTGTCCACATTTGTGACACTTAATTTGCATGCGACACGTTGCATGCATGCGTTTATGCCGACACAAGTTCGAAAACTGGGTGTAGGCCTTAAAGCACACTTCGCAGCGGAAAGGTTTGACGCTGCTATGGATGTGAGTGTGCTGTTTCAGACCGCTAGAAGTGGCAAAAGTCTTTCCACACTCAGGACAGGCGTGTGATCGGGCACCGATGTGCTGAGATCGGATATGACGCTGAAGATTGCTGGGATCGGTGAAGACTTTCTTACAGTTCTCGCAGACGTAACGTCGAGATTCGTCATGCGCTACCTGATGCCGGATGAGATTGCTTTTCCAGTTAAAGACTTTGGGACATTGGTTGCACTTGTACTCTCGTTCGTTTCCTCCTTCGTCGGGGTAATGACAGGCAACAATATGGTCGTTTAACCTGAGAATAGAAGAGACAATTAGACTGCACGTTTATTAAAATGGTAAACAATGGCTCCAATCAAGCTTCTCGACTGAACGACCGCGTTCTTATCACCGCAGAATTTCTAATTACGGATACAGTCTGTAATACAACCAGGCTGCCGATCTTTTAAGATAGAAACCGTCACGTAATCCGGACACGCCCCTGTCCGCTGCGGATTCATTTGATGACCTACTTCCCCGACTCGGTACCTGCTAACTCCGTCGGAGACCACAGAATGGCTACAGCAGCGTTTTTCACACCCAGCTTAAGATTTTCCACCCGGTTCTAAAGCGCGCACGAGCCACTTAATGCTCCTGGCCTTGGATATGTTTTCCTCTGGGGAAAATTACGTCTCTAATTAGCCTTAACGCGTACTCCGGCCGATTTGTCACGTTCAAAGGCGCAAATAAGGCAGAAAGGCTATAGCGGTGTCGAAAGGCGCATAGCGAGAATCCAACCATTTAAAAATAGTCCAACTGTCGCCACTCTTTGTTCCCGTGGTATGCCAGGTGTTCCCGGAACTGCCGTAAGTCTATTGGAGCGTTGATGAGCCGAGAATTTCTTTTCGTCGTTAACTCTCTCTCCTGAGAAAGGAAAGAAAGGAACTCTTCACGAATGACTTGACCAGTTACACCTGGCCATTTTTTTTTAATTTAACGCACTCTCCGACCTAAATAAAGTTCGGCCTATAAGTGCCATTGACGACACTTCATCCACGAAACTTGTCTTTAACTGCCACTAAGATAATGTCACTCGATACAGGTGTCCGATTCTTCCAACCGTCATGCATCACGTGACTCGAAAGGCACACGTGATTAAAGTGTGTCAAGCGAGTAAACAATTTGTTAAAGACGAAGCGAAGTTGTAACAAGCTGTAAGAACACTAACCTAGATAGAAAAGAGAAACTTCTCCACCCAAGCGTGGCATCTCAATTTTCCATCCTGGAAGATTCGTCAGATGTGAAAGATTGTCAACGTTTTAATTGCGCTCAATTTTATAGACCAATGCTTTAGAGCTGCCTTACAGCAGTTAATTTTATTTGGCAAATACAGGCCGAATGTTTCCTAGGGCAGCTAAACCGACAGCACTTTCCTCAGATCGCAAACACCTGCTCTCTCTACGTATTTGCATCATAACTTGTGTATGGTATAGAAGTGGAATAGTCCTGGTGAGGCCTCTTACGATAGGAGACTAAAACAATGTCATCTGCAATCGACTAGTTCCCTAAACGCATTCCTCCCCCCTTCCAAATTCTAGGTCACTATGTGATAATCACGTGATGTTCTCCTCTCACCCGGGGTCGTATTTTATTTCATTAACGAGTAGTTAGTTCGTAGCTTTCCCCGCTCCGAGGTTTTTGCGGGTTTCCTCGATTTACGAAAGAAAGCTTTGACTTGTCCTAAATATCATTCATTTGGAAAATTCGAGGAAATCTAATCGACAATAATGGGATGCACGAGGAAAGTGTGAATTAATCGAAAAGCTTTTTTCGGCATTAGATCCTAAGAAAGCCTCTTCAGGAAATTCCAACTTCTCATCACGCTATCTCACCTAATGGTGATTAGTACAATAGCAATTGTGATGCTCCAGGAAAGCCAATGGCCATTCTGCCAGGCATTCGAGTTGCCAAATTTGTGTCGGGAAGTTTCCGGCTGGCATATTTCCTTTCCTTATTTGTCACTTCTTACGACCGAATGCATTCGATTGCCGACGTCAGTTATTATCCATTAATCGGAACTAATTGGAAAAATAAATCGATTGTGGCGTAACGTTACGCGGTCGGTAGTTGTTGTTGTGGCAAAAAACGAGCCGAATATCGAGCTAACACGATTCGGACAGCCACGCCAACGTGCATCGTTCCCACCACCAAAAGTAGTCGAGCACATTACCTGGCGAGTTATCCGCACAACTATGGCCAAACATCCTCCGCTCTGACTAACTGCCTAGTAATCCGCTTGGCCGACGACCTGTTAGCAACGGCGGATCGCCTTTATTAAACTTCCCACCTCGCTGGTCGGAGACACCGTCAACAGTGACGCACACCACCACCTGCCACAGGTTACTTCTCAAGGACCCGTGCGGAGCGGCCAATTAAACGGCGCTCCAGATTTCGATGCCCTACTTTCCGACGGCTCCTCCCTTCGCCAGTGACTCTGGCTAAGCGACCTACCTGCGGAGATAATGCGACTTTCACTTCTGCCGTACCATCTCGGACGGTGGGTGGGGCATCTCTTTTTGCCACCGGAACAAGACCCTTCTATTCTCTGCTGTTATTTTCGAACAACCGGTTGCGCCGTTTATAGGCGGACTGCGGGGTTTTTCTTCCTTCTAAGTTTGGCGCTCGTGTACCTTTCGATCGTTAATATTCAACAGACACGGGACAGGTCACAGCATCATTACTCTTGATGTCAGCTACGGTTTGGAAGAGGAGTTTGGCGCCTTTGGTTGGGCCACTCCCTTTCCGTAATGACGCTAATTCGACCGTTCGCTTCTCTACTCCTAAGTAGCAATATTTACCCCAGTCGTTTCCGTGTCCACCGGTGAAAAGGAAATCTATCTTCAAGGTGATGAATTCTTGGCCCCGGGCAAAACGCTCGTTTGAAAACAATGCAGTTGTGGCCGTGTCCACCGGTGACGTCACCGATCCGCCACATCGGATTCTCCTCAGAAATTCCATCTGAGTCACGGTTGCTTTCGACACCAGTCGCCAATCGTCGTCGCGATCTTTCATAGAAACTGTTGGTGCCTCGGGCTGCTGTTTACTAGAACTGAATTAGGTAATCTCTTCTCTGCCATACACGCGTGCAATGGCATTATTTTGGCAGATGAAAGAAAATCGGTCGAGATCATCCGAAGCGAAGACTGCCCTGTAATCGAGATAAGTCGGAGAAAGCAGAAAGAAAACTGCTGCAGCCGTCGGCATTAGAGAGTGCGGGAGTGGTCCTGACGTGAAAGTCAAGGTCGCGGAAACTAACCCCTCTGAACTTAACAACAGAGTTCCACTTACCTGAGTTGGTCACCGAAAACTTCCTCGCAGGCAGGACATTTGGTGGCTTCTTCTGGGATGGGAATGAGAGGTGGCGGCTGCGGTTGATCTCCGTTGGGGCTCTTGGACGGCGATTCCGAGTTTTGAACGTTGTCCGAGCAGACTGCAAAGAACGGGCGAGTCAGCAAAGAGAAAACAAAGCTAAAGTTGGGTCAGTAACCAGGTAGATAGCCAAATACGGTGTGGCCGCGCACAATCGCAACGAGACGGGAAACAGGTGAGGGGTTGGGCTCGAGTGTCGGACGTGCCAATGAGAATGAACCACTAGAGTACGATAGGATCTTCCAGTATTGTCACTCAATATGTTTCCTCTTGTTGGCCAGGTGCTCGAATGTCAATCCGAGTATTCCGCAATCCAGACGCATGCAACGCAACACCTGGTCAGTGTAACCGTCTCTCGATTGATACAGATGTCAAATGATTGTAGTGTGACAGTCGAAGCCACCCCTGTCATCTTTTCCCAAATCGTTGCAGACTTCCTGTGTGCGTTTGGGGGGAAGAACCGACCCACCTGTTTCGCTGTCTGAGAGGGGAAGCCGACACAGTCAACCTTGAAGATCGTCACCTCCGGTACCCCGGGGCTACGGATTTCGACTACGCCTCCCGCATTTTGTGGGAGAATCACGTAAACCGGATACCCGCTGATTCTACAAGAATACGCTTTTTGATGACGTTTTAATCATTTTAGTCGCTACTTTCCTGACAATTTATTGCCGCCCTGGAACAATTGGTCGTGCGGTCCAACCTGTTTCCCCATGTTAATTTATGTAAAACGTCATTAAGTGGCTTTGTCATTCTAAAGACGTTTTTTACTAATTGGACTTTTCAGAATGACAATTCTCCAAAACATTTATAGGATGCGCCTCACACTTGTTTTTTATTCATATTTTTTCTTTTTTATCTCGAACTAGAAGCCTATTTAGTATGTGTGGCTCTTCTGGCTGAAGTTGCATCGGCGAACCTCACTTTCAGAACTCTTTCGTTAATTCAACAAAAACTAACTGGGTTAATAGAACTTCACTTCAATCAAAGAACTACTTTCAGCCATTTTGTCAGAGCTTCCTCGCGTTTTTTTATTTCGTTTGTATCTACTCCTCCATCGGAGGAATCTTACCCCTCAACCTAGAAAATTTATCCCGGGCATCGTCCGTCTTTATCGTGAATCTATGCTACCGCATTGAAAACCGTCACGTGATATTTGCGACATGTGACGTCACAGATGTGGAGAATAACGTGACATCACGAAGATGTGCGTGATAGGCAGGGAGATGTGATCTAGGTGGAGTTATGACAGCAAGTGTGAGTTGTAATTAAAGGAGAGACGTCAAAGTTGTGGGTGGAGCAGCTTTTACAGATGTTCGGTTCTTTTGGGCCTCCCGAGATCAATTCACTACACTCATAAATATCTGCAACTATCCGTTTATGCGTGCTGAATACTTGGTTGTGTAATCTTACCTGGCAGCGCCGATCCCGACTGGTTGATCCTGAAGTTTTCCGAATTGGTCAAAAGAATGTCGCAACTCCCCAAATGCAGTTCTTGGCTGTTCTCGATGTCTCTGGTCACTTCCAGATACGGCTGTAATGAAAAAGAAAAGAAACAATATTTTATTTAAACTTTTTCGGATAGAAATTTTCAACACAGTATTGTTAAATCTTTGTTTCGGGGAAAGGAAAGCTAAATTTTCAAATCGAATTTGTTGATTTCTTAAAACATTTTGCCAATAACCACAAATTTCTAAACAAACATTTGTAGTGACAATATTTTTCTCTATAAATATTTCTCTTCACGGGTCATTGCACTTCAGCCGTACCAAGATGGGGTGTGATAAAGTTGAGAATAATTCGCATTTACAAATTTTTTTCAAACAGATTTCGAAGTCATTTTGAGTGAATCGCATTGAAGTTACTTTTGAATGCGATATTTTTTAAAGTGTAGTCAAAAATATTTCGATTATCAGATAACGATACTTTAGGATCGTTTAATAGTGAAATAAATCGAACATGTATTTTTAAGATTTACCTCTCTCGCTTGCGAAGTATTTTTATTTTAATTTCTATTTATATTTTAACTTATACAAATTATGCTATTTTTTCCTCTCTGAGTGAAACTAAAGATTTTATTATAAAAATTTTAAACAAATATTCCTCTCGGGATCCATGTGACAAGTGACAAGTACAAGATCTCGACATATTTGAAACACAGGTTATTGATGTTATGCATTCAGCTATTTTTTCCTCTCTGAGTGAAACTAAAGATTTTATTATAAAAATTTTAAACAAATACTCCTCTCGGGATCCATGTGACAAGTGACAAGTATAAGATCTCGACATATTTGAAACACAGGTTATTGATGTTATGCATTCAATTTTACCATAGCAAAATAACCGAATTTGTTTTCCTGTTTACGAAATTATGTTCTGTTTTGTACTATACAAAAAGCATCCACCTTTGTTCGTATTTCATATGACTCTTTTTTCTTCTATTTTTTCCGTTATTAAGGTGAGAAGAAACGGAAAAAAGAACCAAATGCAATGTAAGAAGATTGGAGATTAAGTTGTGACTTATGATGAATTTTAATCCTATTCAAAACAGGTTAAAGAAGAGTCCAATGGTAAAGATCCGTTCGATCGACTAAAGTAATGATAGCAGCTGGACATTGGCAGGCGAAAGAAGCTTTGCCACACCCTGATGCCATCCTGCCAACTGTCAGCTTCCAGAAGTAATTAATGCTTCTGACGTCGGATCATAGATCAACATTGCACAATGGGGACCGGTTTGAACTGCTCTAGTCGAGAAATTAAAGACGATCATTGAGGTTTGGCCGATCATCCGTCAATCGCAGTCACTCGCGTATGGTAGTCACGATCATCCACCCAGGGGGTCCGTCCATCATGCGTGTGATTACCACCCAAAATGCCAAGAACTGTGCGCACTGTAAACTTTCATTCAATACTCATCGTTAAAGAATCGTATCCGAAAACAGATCGGAAGGTGCACCATAAATTTAAGGATGGCGTACTGTATAAAGGGCAAAGGTCGAACTCGGGGTTTCTTCCGCTTCCTGGCTAAAGATGGTGATGACTAAGTCAGAATAAAGTATTAAAAAATAGCCTTAGATCAGAATAGGATCGGTTGAAAGAGGAACCGTCGAGCAATCACCCCTCCCTCCTTACAATAACGAAGGAGAATATTTATAGGCTTTTTTCTATCAGCGAGGCTACTGACCGCTCGTTATAATTAACTTGTTAGCTGCAGGCTGTAGTCAACCGCGGAGCGTGCAGGCCACGCGCCAACAGTAGCTCCGAATCGAGTTTGGTAAATATCTGGATGGGTTAATTCCGGTCACGTCCATATTGGATAGCATAGACGAGAAACCTACTATAAAAAATAGTTTCCCTGCAAAGGGAAGGAAAGTGTACATATGTGGGTCGTCGTTCATCCTGGCATAAAAACATTCGAAAGTTAGTTGAGATCCGACGGAACTAGTTCTGAGTGTGGAGATGACTGCAGGCTAGGGCGGGGGGCGTCTACCCTTGCCGCAGGCTCGCTGCTGTGACACAGTGTCCTATAAAACCACATCATTAAGGACAGAGGACATATGGGAGTTCAGTGACAAGACGTACCTGGTTCTCGAGAGTTACTGGTTAGATGATAGGAAAATAATCTCGCCGGTTACAAATAGGTCTGAATGCCTGCGGGCTGGGCAGAGGCTCCGTCTTCGGGGCATTACCTGTTGCCGTATGGCACCATACCCGTCTGGGTGGTGGTTCTGTTTATGACAGAAAGGGTACGGAACAGGTTGGGTGCGGTTACGTTGGAGTAGTGCACCGACTGGGCTCTCTACCCATAGCATACTGATGTAACTATATCCGGAAGTGGAAAACTTATCTGGGGGGATTTTGAGTTTTATTTCTACGTGACGGGTATTTATAGTCGTATCCGGGCGACACAAAAAGTGGTTTTGATCATATTTATGTCGTCTGATCAGTTACTATAACAAGCGAAGTCTACCGATTAGATTCAAAAATTGGAAAATTCATCTAGATCGCTGGCGGAAGAGGAACCAGAGTATGGATCACATGATCACGACATTCCAAACGTGACTTAGCAGAGACAGTCACTGTTTTGTCATCCATTTTCTTCGACCTAATTAGGCAAAAGAAAGAGTAAAATCGTTCGGCCGAAACAGGTCGGCATCAAAAACGACCTGCATTCTATAAGTGTGCTCGGGACAGGCGTTCGCTCCTATATTTATCTCCGATGGTTGATATATTTAGCCCCGAGTTTATTTGTAGTCCTCACTCTTATCAATTTGCACCATTTTTTGCCACTAAGGGTGGAGGCATTCCATCGACTCGCCCCTTGACCGGAAACTCCAAAGGCGAGCAAAATACCTGTCGCGATGCGACGCTGCGACTTAATCACTGTTCTGACGTCATAAACGATAAGTTATTCCGCTGATCAAACGGATCGATTTTCCCACGGTTTATGGCAAAGGCAGCTTAGCAAGGCCAGCGACTTAGACCAGACAGATCTTGACCTCGTGCCGTCTACAAATGTATCAATGTTAGCATCAAAAATCCTGTGCACATCGTCTTTGATAGAGACGTCGCTGCTAGCCAGTGCCCAGTACGACCCGCCAACCTCAGCTGACGGACAATTTACCGTTTTTGACAGAACCTGATTGTTCTTTCACCGACAGACAGCCGATATGTCGAGTGCACGGATCCGAAACGAACCGACCGTCCAAGCGATTGAGTTTTACCTAGCTATATTAAAGGGATGTTTGACCGACTGTGAAGTGCTGAAGACCGATTTCCCCTGCCAGAAGCTTCTGTACAGGGGTTTTATGGATAAGAATGGTCCAAAATTCGGGTCGGTTGTTCCCTGCCGAGATGGAGTCGGCGGGTGGTTTCTGTGATGACCCAGAAAATGGCAGGTTCACCTGGTCGAGACCAACATCATTAGGTGCTCCGTAAAAACAATGGAACGACCTCAGCTGGACTGTAATTTTCCGTAGAAAGGACCACTTGCAGAGGCGTGGTCCCGCCTCGTCCACTTTCTATCGCCATTCGTAGGCTTTGGTTAAACTCGAGTAGTTTGATCCCCACACAATGGCCAACCTAAGAGAAAGGAATTAAGTTCTGGGACGAAATAGCGTGGCTTACGGGACTCGACGGACGGGTGTTAATGCTCCACTTCTCTCAACAAAGCCATCACGTGTAACCAATACCGCTTAATTGTCTAATTGTCCTTGCTTAAAAGACCGGGCGGAGAAAGAACCGGGTTGCGCAAGATTTGAGTCAACTACTGTACTGTTCGGGGTGAGAATACGTCAGATCTAGATCAATTGCGATATTCAGAAGTGACCGAATTAGTCTCAAAATTTTCTTCCTTTCAAATAAAGACTATCTTTGGGGATGGGGCCCGATAGGGTGAAAAGTAGTCAGGAAGCGTATCGTCTGAGAAATTCTGAGTTTCGCATCGTCGGGAATCATCGCGTGCAGTTTTTTGTAACCCAACTCACTGGTGAATTTAGGCGCAGCCAAGATGGCGCCCAGAGTTACAGGAAGAGAGTCAGGGATGAGGGAGACGGAAGTGATGGCCACTGACTTTCACCAATCAATAGGATTTCCTGCCTCTGAATATCGCCGCAGTAATTACAGTCAGAACGGGAGCAGTTGGCCGAAACTTAATGATTGTCAAATAACGGTAATTAAGTGACTTTTCGTGCTGTGGTTTTCACCTCTGTTTAGCAGGGGAGTCTGGTGCGGAAGCGTTCCGCTATATGCCAACCATCCTTATCTAATAACACATCCTGACTACAGCCATCACGCTAGCTAACGGTCTCGACCATCACACCCGGGACGGGGGACATTACCTCTGAAGGTATAATGTCTTAACTGGCGGCACCTGTGGAAAGACAGGTGAATGGAATAACGCAGAGGGTGAACGACCCCGGTATCAACAAATCGATATATCAAAAGACACTTCACTACTTTCCTCGGGCCGAAAGGAGAGTAGGCAACGCCCTCCAGAAATGGGGTAGTGTCATCTCCGTTTTCATTCCAGCTTGAACCGGTTTGCTTAATTGGTTTACAATAGGAGTATCAAACCAACAACTGGTTTATTAGCCCTTCTGGGACAGATAAGGTACCGTCAATGGCCTTTGATTGGGAAGAGAGGAATGACATTTCCAAATCGGTTACCTCGTTCTGATAGAAAAAAGAATTGGAACCTTTATCAGATGTTCCGATGGAATCTGATCTTTCTCTAGTTCAGATGAAAACCGAACAAAGAGAAAGACCCGAGGCCAAATTTTGTTTCTTCTCAATTAATCTCCAATTCCCATTTCTTGATCTGGAAAGTAAAACTAAAGTTTGTAGGAAATGTAAATGTTGACAAATTTCGTATTCGAAATGAGTCTACTTTCACATAGAAAGGTTTGTAGCAATAAAAACCATGACGTAAACAATTTACGACATCGGTGCAAGAACGGTAAGTTGTGTGCAATCATTAGGAAACAACACTCGAGTGGAAAGGGAAGCGGGACAATGTCACTGTCATATTTTCTTTCCTTGCCATTCATTCCTGGAGAGGAAGTATCTGATGCAGTTGTAGAGTATGTATCCCTATAGGCAAACAGCTGGGCGGATTAAATTGTTTAGATAACCAGCTTGTTTCACGCCAGGTAGCTGTCGTCGTTTCCATCACAGAAATTTAACTTTATTATCGATTATGTAACCTTAAAAATAATTACCTGACCATTACAGATGACCGGTGTGACGTTGTGGCCAAACCTGTCCTCCGTCCTCCTCAAAAATGCCGTCCACTGTCCCCCTCTTGCCACGGTTGTGTCCACCCAGGCCTTGGTTACTCCACAGACGTCCACAATCTGCCAAATAGAAAAAGGGGAACAACGGTAAACTCTTAGGCCAGATAAAATTACAAAACAAATTACATTTGGGTGGGGTCGTGCTCTACCGTTATGTGACGTCACTAAGTGGGTCTTATTGACCTTTTCGATGCCTTTTCTAAATCGTATCACCGAAATTGCGTGTCGATTAGTGCGCCATGCGTGATTTTGATGACCTTTACGGCGCAGCATTCTTTTCTCGCGGTGGCTATTGTTGTCAAGCCTTTGGGACACACCCTTACAAGGCCTAATTTTCGCAGTTGCCCTTGAGCGAGCCTGTAGGCTTTTTGGTCTATATGAGGACCGACATACGCCAAGTGCTAACAACCTTCTACTACAACAGGTGCCGAATGTTATGGAAGTTTTAACGGAGCAATCGGATACAACGGGCGGGTCGATCTGCCATTTTTCTGTTTGGAACATTGGCGTGCGTCCACTTCACATACCGAAGTGGAATTCGAATGCAAAGTTCGTCGGGCCGACCGTTTTCTGGTGATCGACCGTTCTCCGTGACAACTGTATCACTAATTTTGAGCACCCGTTGTTAAAAGTAACAATAGAATGCCATCTGCTTCCGTCTGCCGCGATAGGGCCATACACATGTACTCCATCTAACTCTATTGTACCCCCGACTTCCTGTCATCCATTCAGTCGACAAACTACCGCTTTCAAGTCATTATCCAACACAACCGTCTCCATCCTATCTTGTCCGTACATCATATAAACTTAATTAAAAAAATTATTAGAAATTATAGTGGAGGGTATCATAACTTCAGTTTCTATATATCTGAATGGACTGTCGTACTGCGGACTAACGACAGGTTTAAAAAAGGAGGATTTCAAAAAGAATTAAAAACTTGTTTAAAATATTTTCTAAATTATTTTACTCAGATTAGGAGTGAGGCTGGCTTGTTGACAAATCTCAATTCTGTTGCGTTTTGTATGAGATATTTATGTTTTGAATGTGTTTCTGCTCGGTTAACAGAGGTAGAAACGAATATTAACCGCTTTATAGATATGTTTTTTAAGTAAAGCGAAAATGTTCCTATTATCTTTCCACGCTGGAATTGTCGAGAAAGGATTATTTTCGTTTTAAATATCTCGTTAGCACTTAAGTGAGAAGCGGACAATAAGGGGGCGGAAAACAACTGTAATTATCGGCGATTTCGAAACGCGCTAGCGCACCGTGAGTCATGACCGCCATGTCCACTGCACTGGCAAGCTTCTTTATCGCCCGTGACGTAATGCCATGTCGTCACGATGAAGCAACGGAAGACGCGGATTGGTGGAAACTGTCACAATTTTTATTCAGCCGAAAATTCGAAGTTTTGGTTAACGCGTAATATCAAGATCACCCATCGTTACGGGACAAATTAAGAGCGAGAGAAACGTTGATAAACGAGATCCGCAATCTGTAGCTAGAACTAGAAGATATTGGATGGACAGCGATAGCCTTTGCAGCCGACATAGAAAAACAACGTTTGCGACATCCATCAACATCGATCGTGATTTTTTTTTGGCCTCTGCCTTCCGCCGTTTAAACTTTTGCCGGACACAGAAGATTAATTGGCAGTAGAATAACGCTTCCTCTGCTCGGCAGATCGGACTCTTTGATCGCCGCTGCTAGCGCCATCTGTGGCTCAACGACAAATTACTTGGCAGTTTATTAAAGCCCTTCTTTCTCTTCCAGCTCAAATAAGAAAAGAAAATCTTTTCCCCTTTCTACTTCAAATTTAGCAGGCAGACATCGTAAATGCACTTCTACCTACAAATAACTCGCATTTCTGCACATGCAACTAACTAAACAATGTTGGGGTATAATGTGATTGGTCGAATAATGGCATCACCTCGAAATATTTAGTTTATATATTCGCCACCAGATGGTAGTAGGTATCAATGGATAACTTTCTGTCAACTAGACCACATTTTGCTACGAAATAAGATGACGAAATTCTTTTATAAATCCTTATTATTAATTAGCGTGCGAGAAAGTTGCCAGCTGTAATGACGACAAAAGCTGATGCAGGGCTTCTTATTATTCACCACCTCTTCCTCCGGCAAATTAATGAACTGCTTTTTGATGGCCAACAGGCAGCATCTGGTAGGAAATGTACTGATGAATATTGGATGGAAAGTTTAACCATTAATCAGCCGTTAATTAGACAGGAGATGGAGAAGTCTCTATTACCCATCATCCATTAGGACCATTTGTGCTACATTTGGGACGGACGACGGGCCACTGACGCATCAATCCAGCGATTGATCGTTCGCACACCTAAGAAATTTTCCGTTCATTAGAACTGAAGGTTCATTACAAGGTGTATCTAGGCTTTGATTGGCGGATGAGATGACAAATATCTACAGCATTTACTGTTTAAATTTGGAACAGAATAATAAAAATAAAAATAATTTTTTTGGCAGCTAAAACTGCCAAGAAATTGGCACACTTAGCATCATTTATTCGATTTGTGGTTGATTTATTCGATTCTTTAAGAGAGGGCAGGGGAGAAGCTCCTGATCGATGATGCTCGTCAAAAGACGAAATATTTTACATGTATCGGAAATAGAAGGGGGACTTACCACTTCCTGTGCAAAGTAACGGAACAACCCATAGCTACGCATTGTTGTAGCAACCCACAGACTCTGGATCCAAAGGCTCCATTCTTCACTGGTCCCCTATCACGGTCCTGTCCATTTATATAAGGTGTCAGTTGGTCTGAAGTCCATTAGGTGATCGCTTTGTTCTCTCACAGTGTTGATAGCTCTCTCTAGTAACGCCAGGACCAAAAATCAATTCGTGATCTCTGGTCAGCAAGGGTCTAGCTGCTAATGCAAATTTATGGTAGCCCATCAAATGGCAGAGCGTTTTCCCAGATATCTACTCTGACAGGTGGTTTATGAATCGCTGCTATCCTTCATCT
Source organism: Olivierus martensii (assembly GCA_000484575.1). Lineage (NCBI taxonomy): Eukaryota > Metazoa > Arthropoda > Arachnida > Scorpiones > Buthidae > Olivierus > Olivierus martensii. The sequence goes on along the minus strand of AYEL01082909.1, from coordinate 116,255 downwards.
ATCCAACCTTGGGCTACCAGCGACAATTCCCTTCGGTGGATTGTCTGTCCGCAGCTCATTATCGGCAAACAAGAGATTTAAATATTGTTAAAGATGAGATACTGCCTTTCAAACAAATTCAATTGCGAAAGATGTTTTCCATATATTATAAACTGATTTGATGAATCACTAGTATAAGTACCAATCAAATGATGTAGTCTTATTGTTAAATTTCAAATGATCTGGCTAGACGGAAACAAATTCTATCTCTGGTTATCGGATTCTCTTCTATAAACTTTGAGTATGAGGGTAATTTAGTTTTTCAAATTAAGCGAAGCTAACAATTACCCAAACACAATACAGTGAAAATCACCGATTGAAACTGTACCATTTTCTTCAGAGCGAAGTTTTTTTGATCAGAGGATCTGAGAGGTTGGTTCCGGTGTCCATCGGGACTTTAACACGAAGCGAAGAAATGCAGAACAGAAAGAAGTGGACTTTGCCAACAGTAATAAGAGCCCCTTCGAAACCCTGATATCCGGGCTGCAGCGGAGATTCAATTTATTCTCCACGTATCCTCGTTTTTAATTACTCCCGACCCTCTCTTCAACTAAGAAATAACTTGACGGTTAAAAAATATTCTACCGCTTCATTGTTTAAGTAATTCTCTCATAGTAATTTACAATATAAACCTAAACCGTTTTTTGTTTCTTTTCATGTAAGGATGACAAGTTTTAAAACCAAACATTGATTTATTTTACAATTTTTTGGGCGATATATGATCACTAAAAAATGAGGAAAACTATTACTGAATTTAAATTAACTTAAAATCTGTAGAACAAAACCGAATTTAAGTTTAGGCCTCAAGGGTCGATTTGAGTTAACTTCAAATACCTAAGTTCAATTCTTTGAATAGATCTTTAGCATTCATTTGTTTCTGAACAGTACAATAAAAAGTCTTATATCATGGAAGAGCTGCTCTGTTTTCATTTTATGAAATTTTCACTTCTAGAATTATATCTTAATTAAAAAAGTATGAATTAAGTGATGCAATATTTATTAATCGAAGGATTAAGAGCACAAAAAAATCGAAGAAACGGAGAAATTTGCACACGAAACACTTCTTTCCATTAGCGGAACCTCATTTTGTAGCTGTTCTATCTGCAGAAAAATGTAAACATTTCTGCTAGAACTTCTTAATCACTAATTTCTAAAAGAGTAGAACGTATACGAGATAGGAATCCGTCCAATCCAACAGGTGCGAGAGATCACCACTACCGCTGGAGGACAGATTTATGGAGACAAGTTGCCAGCGAGACGCACCATTATAGCTATCAAGCGACGGCGGTACAGAGGTCGTCTTTCCCCAACGGTAGGAATCAGGTGACGAGAACTGGCCGCAGATCCGGCCTGCCAGAAAGGGTAGGGTTTCTTCAGATCCATCACCGTGTCTCCGGCATTCCGGTCGAACATGAACGTGCATTTAATGAGCTAGTTTTGCCGAACTTCTCTACCCAAAGGTTGATCCATGAGCTTCTTTAAGTTTTTTCTCGTTAGGATTTTATGTTATCTTATAGTATAGTATATCCTCTAGAAATTCAAAACTTTGATAACCATTTTGTCATTTCCATAAATGAGTATCTTGAGAGCTGGAATAAATCTGTTACAAAACTAGATGTAAATCAGATTGGTTCGATTTCCGGAAGCAGTAGTCATCAGTAACAAGAAGAGAATGTAATTAAATTTAGGTGAAGTGTGAATTTGGTCTTTTAATTAGCCATTGCCGGTTATTTGAAATTCGGAACCTAACCTAAATTGACGATAAATCATGCGAATGCCATTGATGAGCGGCGATTCCCGTTCCTCTTTGAACTCATTAAAGCTGCTAACACCTGGGCAGAGGTACTTCCGGCGTTAGAATTTGCATGCCTGACCATAGTCAGCTCGTTATTTAAGCTAAGACGAGGTGTCTCGGACCAAAGCTCCGGTGCATAATACCATTGGAAGCAAGCAAGAAATTGAAAAAGGAGGGAGAAAGAGAAACCGCAATTAAAGCGGGCGATTGTGTTAAATGTCTTTCGCCGGATTTTGCATATTATTGACTATATTTGCGAGCTGCAGCGAGGTAACGATATGCTAATGTGCCGGGCCGGAACCGAGGATGCACCATTTAATCTGTAACGTCTTGCTATTGGAGATGATGGGACCAGCCGTTGCAACTACGCTTGGTTTAATTTAGCGGGTATGGTCCAACCCGGACCGAGAGACGGCTCAGTGCCTCCCCATGCTTGCCTCATTAACTCCGAGCTGAGGCTCCGTCGATGGCAAGTCAAACAAGGTGTGAGAGGTGTCGTTCCTCAATTAGTGTCCAATGTTTTGTAAACGATACCGCAAGCTGTCGGGGGAAAATTACAGATGTTGGGCTGAAGGATCCTGCTAGGTAATAACACTGCCACCACCGGTCCTACCGGCCACTTCGTCTTATCTTTCTCGGGACTGGTTTTCCAAAGAAGAGTGGTTTTACTGCGCCAGTAAAGGACCGACAGTTATTCTTCACTCGTTCGTGTCCTACTCGGCCAACTAACGAGCAGGTGGAAGGAGCCACATTATCACTTCGACACGAACATAATTGCTCTGGTTTAACCAAGATCTGGTTTTACGGCTCGAGTTGGAAACTATAAACTGTTGGAAAGTATGGACTATATTAGGCTTGTCATTAGGTAGCGGAGGAGAGACGCCGAGCTCGTGATGAATGTCGAACCACGGTTGGGCCTTCTAACAGCGCTTTAATATTGCACTCTCCAGAAGAGCCTATCAATCACTGCTTGGTTGGAATCGATTGAGGCGAATAGAACTTCCCTTTGTCGTTGCCATCATTAGTTACAGCTGGCTGAATAATATCCTCGCTTGCTTCGCGCCGCTATCTTTCTCTGCATTTGCTTACAACTCGGCCATCCCGCATAAAAAAAGAGGCGGACGACTCTTGTCCGATTCCTGCTTCGACACCAATTACTCGGCTTCTCCCCTCCGGGCGGGACACCGTTAAAACGCTCTGAGGGACCCGCAGGAGTTGCTCCTCCGATCTGCCATTTACTCCCAAACCCACTTTGTGTGTGCACAACTTTTTAACCGCCATCGATTCTAACATTTTTATTTCCGAAAAGAAACCAGATCTTCCCCCAACATTAATTAGGCTACTTCATTTCCAGTCTGCAAAAATGATTCTCTGACAGCAAACAAATTAATATTTTTCTTGATTCTTTAGCGCGCCGTAATATAAATATATTATTATTATTCTGCAATTTTATTGTTGTTCGAGAAAATTATACAAATACTACTTTCTCGTAAAACAGTTAAACGATTTGATAAACATCTATATAACTTTCGGATCACTCTACGGGTTGCTATAGCGGAACGTACGATAGAACTCATCTTACAATGCTTTCTTCCTTTTGAAATTAAAATTTATTCGGGTTAATATCTACACATCATAATACTACCGTTATTAAATTTCCTGAAACCAGCAAATAATAAAATCTGATAATACGCTAAAATTGCCTCTATTATTTTTAAATCGCACTTTAAATGCAGTTAAAACTATAATAGTATAGGATAGAATATCAATGGACATCACGGGAATAATAAAGAGTACATCTAAATATTCTGGAAAGAACTAAATGTTTTTTATTAATTTTAAACAAAACTTTTTTTTTAAGAATTAAGGTAATCAAAACTCGAATTTTTTCGTGGGCTTGATCTGCCATTTAAACTTTCGTCTAGAAATCAAAATAAAATCTCTTGTTTTCAGTTTTAATTAAAATGATTTATATATTTTTAAGTGCTGTACTTAAAAAAATAATAATAAACATTTTTCGTTTAGGTATTTCCATAAAATCCTGAATATTTATCCACTTTTAAATAGGAAAATTTATGTTCAACCTAATTATTGTCTGTATTATTTATAGGCCCACTCATTTTTATCATATATTGTTATTATTATTTTTTAATCTATATCCTTTAATAAATGTTTCCAGGAATCTTATTTATTTATCATTCATCTCTTGAATTTTGAAATAACATTTCCTGAGTGATTATACAGAAACGTCATATTATGAAGTTATCAGACTTATTCTGATAAAATAATGAAGCATAATTTACATTGAAACGCGAAGAAAACTTATTTTAAATCCAAAATGATTACAAAAGCAAAAATAAATCACTCAAAACAATTATTAAAAAATACAGGAGAAAATAATATTTCATTAAATCGACGTAACGATAATTTGGTATGATGTCTGGAAGCAATATCATTAAAATATTTAGCTGAGCACATGAAAATTTTTCTCTGTAAAATCGAGTAATCTATAATGGGTAGTTTTGGACATGCCGCTGCTGGCAATTTTACTTTTTCTTAAGATACGATAAAGTCGATAATCACGAATAAAAATGGTTACTCATAGGCCTACATCCTTATAATTATTGTCGTACTTTTAAAAAAACATCTATTTTGAAAATTACATTGTTGTTTACGAAAATATATTTAAAATTATAACATGTTAATTTATCTGAAAGAAATTACCGCGGAAACTAAATTTGCTTTCGATTTAATATCCCAAAATTAGTCACCATTTTAAAATGATGTTCTATCTTGGATTGTATAGAAAAGCATTTTAAAATGGCAATCAAAGTAATTTAGAATAAACTATATAGAAAGTTAACATTTTATCAATTTAAATAAAATTATGTTTAAAAAATTTAAATCACTTTTTTTAAGGAAAATACATGTTTAATATCAATAAGTTATTGGCCATTTTTTGATAATTTTGCTTCCAGAGGGCGCTAAAGATGTTTATTCGTATTCGTTTTCGTAATGGGAATTATGGAAAAATTTCTTTAAATTTAAACAGTGTTCATGGAAAATGGAAGCTGTAAACTCTTCTGCTTTTTCTTAGAATGTAAAAGCATCAATAAATATATTTTTACGCTAACTTTCATTTACATTCAACTAAAGGTTAAAAATCAAAGATTGGAAAAAGTTATTACCTCAATACAATATATTAACTTATACATTTCCTCTTATCTGTTATCTGTGGATTAATACTAATATAGATTTCTGACATTTGCCATTATGATTTTAATATCCGTAACAAATTCGGTACAAAGTATTAATAGAGTTTAAATGGGAAGCAAAGTCAGCACGTCTGTTTAAAAGACAGAAAACGACTTTCGAGTGATGTCTGTTATCAAAAATATAAAAAGAGCACATTCGAAACAAATTAAAAATGCCGATTAAAATGATGCAAAATTCTTCCGAATATTGAAAACAAAATTTCAATAATTAGTAGATCTACTAACGACAAAGAAACTAACGCATTTCTAAATTTGATTCATCATTTGCACAAAATTGCAGATACCGAATAATAATTTTAGCAGTTATAGTAAATATAAATCATTTTTTTCGCTTATATGATATTCATATTATTTTCTTTTATTTTTAAAAATAATTAAAAATAATGCAAATTTATTTCCCTTGTGAGTTGTCAGTGAGATCAAAATTATTCAAAAAATGTAATATATGTTTACATAATGTATTCTTAAGTTTTTCCTGAAGTAGCATTCATAACATCTTTCATTTATAGTGCGGTCAATTAATTTATTGACCTACTTCACACATTACGATAGATTGTTCATCATATACAGGATTAAAAAAAAAAATACAAGATCGTACTGTAGCATTTTCCAAACAGTAAATTTTGATTAACTCATCTATCATAATATTATCATTATTATTCGTAGAGGCCGAAGTAATAAATGATAGGCCTAATTTGCGAAACGTTATTTTAGATATGTAAATATATTTTTTTCCTTTTTTTAACGGAATATTTTTAGTACGTAAAACGCACAGATTAAATTTGCGATAAAGTTCCTGTAAAGTTGTAGGCCTATTTATTCTTAAGCCGTGTAAAACACAAAACATGATAATTTAATCTAAAATACATTTATAATTCATGTATTTAATAATAATAAAAATCTAAAAATGTCCTTGCGTTATGGCATAAATCACTGCAAAATGATATTCAGCTTATAGAAAAATTCCTAAATTTGTCTTATCTACTGTTACAACATGCCAAAATTCCCTGGAAACTTACAGTTTAGATATAGTTATGATAATAATTATAATTATAATTCTATGCCATTTTAAACATATGAGCATATTTCAGCAATCCGAAATTAGTTCCCAGTCTATTTAACTTGTATAATATCTCGCAAACTATCAAGTTATATTGTATTCTCACATAATAATCAGTTAAATTTGTGTGTCTAAAAATTCGAAGATTTCTTTATTTCAAACATTTTAAAAGAATTAACTAATTTTATTCATAAATCTAGCAAATAATCCGAGAAGTATTTCAGATTTAACTACGTAAAGTTCATATAGGCCTATCACATTTAATGTTATAAAATTGCTCACGATTTCTGAATGCATATTATATACTTACAGTTTATGCAAATGGACGAATTATATCAGTACAGTCTGTTATTCTTATAAACTCGGCTTAAGTGTAATAATTTAATGGCTCGCACAAACCCAAGATGGTGTTCTAAAACCTGATAATTTTCAAAGTTTGAAAAAAATGTATTTTTTATATAAGCGTACAAAACTTAGTTACAATTCCTTATATGCCATATTATGAGATAACGGCTCTAATAAAGACAATTTTGTTTGTTTATTCGTTCAAAATGTTTTTCTAGAAAGTGATTTAAAGCTAATTCTGATCATGATAGAGTTAAACAGCGATGATATACAGTAATCTCTCAGCTTTTTTTATTATTATTATTTTTGAGAGTCGAGAAGATTCGAAAGCGATTGAACAAAAAAATGACACGGAGATCATGAATGTAATTTACTATATAAATAAAAGTCTTATCCCTCGTAATCAATATCATAACACTCGATACGAGTGACGTCGTTGCTTGAAATTGCAAAAAACATCTGGCTTGCTTCCTTTGACAGAATACGTTCCCAGCCGATATGTTCTTTCATATTACTCAAATAGATCATCATGTTTTCAAAATTAACCATCCCCCGTTTGTTCTATAGTTGAAATTAATCCATAATAAGATCTCCGAATTAATTTGGAGATCTAAAGCCACGACAATTTTTGACCTCAGCAGTAAAGATATTAATTTTATGGCTACTTTTTACGAACATTAAATGTGCCTGAAACAATTTTGTAACGGTTGTTAAGAATACCGAAAAACACTCCAGTGTTAGAAAAATCTGAATTTTTAAATTGGATGTTTTAAATGAGGAAATTATGACCTATGTCTTAAGATAGAGATATGTATACTGTATAAATTGTTCAAGGAAAAATATTCGTCACCCTGTATCGAATCTGATGGGCAAACAAAAATTATGCAAATTTATCTGTTTTAATGATAACATATTTGTTGTTTCGACTTAATACGAATGTCCTAATTCTCTATACAGTCTAATAAAGATTAAGTTTAATTCTTGTGGCCTAGCGAAACTTTTTGCCATATCGACCCATAATGGTTATTCTTTGACGTATTAAATGGAGGAGGCTAGTTTAATTTTTTCCTTGCAAAAAATCGATCTGTTCAGATGGCAAAGCTAAACGGAATGAAACAACTATATCATAAAATGGCATCCAATAGCACATTTAGATTAACTAGAAGGCTATCATCAAAGTTTGGAAGTTTTCTAAATGGTCCCAACTCATATGGTTTCGAAAAATTCAGCGTTAACTAATTTTCGTTTCGTGAAGAAACTGCTATAAGTAGACATAATTCGAAAATAACGGAGTAGCAGATCGTCTATGGATGGTAGACATAAAAAAGACAGAAAAGAACTTCCTCTTTATAAATTTCTGGCTGCAAATTTGTGGAGAAATGGCAGAGGCGAGAGAGAAGTTTACCTGAAGACGGTTGAGTGGACGAGTTGGAACGAAACCAGTGAAGAGCGAAGAAGCTGTCTGTGGAGCGGAAACAGGAAGCGAAACAAAAGGCGAATTGCGAGAATTACCTTGCAGCCAGTCAGTGGATCAGCGACACATGTTAAGGCCATAAATATCAGGGGTAGCAGTGACAGTAGAGCCTGTAAGAATCCGAGTATGCGAGTTGTGATTGATGCTGCTAGTCTTCTATCCGTAGTCCTGAGGTTAGAACCGGGCAAGTGGCCAACAGTAGACCATTTGTGCAAGCTGTTACAGCCAATCCACTACGTCCAGTTCTGGCGTTATGATTCACGGGTGCCTGGTCCCTCCGACAGCCCATCAAATCACCATCAGACGTAGACTGAGCCACCAACACGGTGACAGACCATCGCCAATCAAATTCGTCTATTGACGGAACAATATGTCCAGGAAGGAAGAAACGCTTCCCTCTGACTCAATATTGACTGGGTATGAGATTATTTCTGCCTGTTAAACCTAGCTGCCACTGTGATTAAACAGATCATTTACTTTGAACGGGGAGATGGTAAAGAGGACCAAGTGCCTTCTGACATCACTGACCGCCTGGTTGTGGCATTTTATAATGAACGCACAGACAACATGGAAATCTTTTTTCCGTCCGCTACTCCATTCGATTACATCCGTACCGATATCCATTAGTGTTTGTGATAGATCTTATTCTATCTGTAGGGAGCACCGGGCTGCGGTGATTGATTGACTCCTAGGTATCCCCATTTCTTGGCCGTCTTCGATGCAACCGAGCTGTTTTCCGGATTTTTGTCAATCATCAGAAAAACGCAATCTAGCAGAAAGAAGATCCGTCTTGGCTGATTAATTGCGCCACAAAAATGGCTATTTTGTGTCTCCTCGTTAAATCTCCTGACGAATGGCCAAATAACAATCTCTTACAGTGTTAGTAATAGACCGATTATTAATGATGCATTTTCCCTTCAGTAAATACAGTTCGATTGGCGCCATTACCTGTCAGGTCAATAACTGCAGTGCAAGTCCTTGTTAGTTTTGCAGCCTCTCATGTACCAGCCCACAAAAAGAGATGACACGCTGCCAATAGATTCTCACCAGACTCTTTCAACGACTTCCCAAGCCAAGGAGGCTACAGACGTCCTTTGTGATCGAGGTGATCAAAATGTGCGCCACTCGCTTTAATATACCATTCTGTCTAGCTCTCCAATCATGCATTCCTATGGAAATGGAAAGCACTTATGCCAATGGAAAGCACTTATGCCGACAATCAATTTTGCAACCGACTTATTAATGATTCGCATATTGTATTTTGTGATTCGTTTGTTTATCTTAACTTTTTTTAAATTTTGCTTGTCTAAACTCCTTAAATGTATACTAGTTTTTAAGCGAATAGCTAGATAAGTTTTCGGTTGTTTAACTTAACCGAATGTAATGCGAGCCGAAATGATAGCAGTAAGTTTCCAGAGCAGAGAAATTCGGAACAATATGGAGTTTGCATGGAAGAAATCCGAGCTCAGCATCCAGAACTGACACCTGGCTGCAGGGATTACTTAAAAGGATCTCGCCAGCGACAGGGATTTGGTCAGAAGAAATATGACCAATAACCGGGATGGGTGACCACTAAGCCACGCGCCTGGTTTCTGACGGACCTTGTCAGTGGCAAAGCTTTCCTAATGCCAGCCGATCCACTATCTAAACACATTATCAGTAGGTCAGGCCGTGTCCGCGTTTAATGCTTTCTATTTCCTTTTTGTAAAGGCGTCCAAATCAACTCGGGGTCTTATCTTAACCCGGTGTTGGAGTTATCTGTTCCGGGATTCTTCCCTTAACTGCCCTCGGCACTAATCAAATAAACAGGTTATAGGCAACCGGTGTGATTTATGCGCGCCCATCCACGTCCCGAAATCGCTTGATCCCCGCAGTCATCTGCAGGGGTTCGCTAAATCAATTGGCCTGACGCGTGACGTGAGCGTTATAAGGCGTTTGTTCGTCACCTGTTGATGCGGCGCGCCAAACAAACGCCTCCTGCGCAAGTCACGTGATAATAATCCCGTATAATACTTCTCCATGCTAAGAGGGGATTCTTAAAAAAAAAGGAAAAAGAAGTGATAAATTTAAGAAAGGATTGTTGGCAAATAACAACTCCTACCTTCCAAACATACGGCGAAGGAGGCGAAGACTCTCTTAACTGTGCAGGGATGGGTCCAAAACGGGTCCCCTTTTTCAGGCTAATTTTGGTCCAAAGGGTGACCTGGCCGGGCAGAAGACCCGGTCTTAATTCCAGTTCACTCGGCAAGAGGTCGGTGGGACTGAGACATGCCATGCCGTCTTCCCCAGGGGTCGAATCGAAGTCCGAGTCGGGTGTCACCAATGGACTGTCCACGTTGAGGACTTCATCTCCGTCACCTGCAAGAGGTCTTAGGCTTATGAGAAAACCCGAGATGCTCAAACGCGTTACTTTTTATAACATCTGAAAAAAATTATTTGATTCGATGGAGTCGCTATCATACTAACTTTGACGCTCCAACAGTAATCTATATTTGTTACTTTAAATTAAACACAAAACCCACACGAAAGCCGATTTTTTCTTTCTTTTCGCACGTAATTTATATTTTATAACTTCATCGATATATGTATATGTATGTTAAGATGGAGTATAATCGATATATACTGTTTTTCTGCTAGCTGTATAAAAAATTTCGATGCTTACCAGTTAGAAGCTATCAAAGGGAAGGTTTTCTTGAGATTAAGAATAACTGCCTGAACAATTTACTGTTTGTCTGGGGCGCATTACACGTTAAAAAGTTACACTTTCACCTTATTTAAGCCAATATTATAAATAATTAAATCTAGAGTAGGCTACTAGTTTTTATAGAAAATTATACACGATATATGTAGAATGTCTTTTGTACTATATTTAAAAATGCAGGTAAACTATTTCTTCATCGAAAGCAATGTACTGTAAGCTATTGATGCGCATGAATTATTATTTGCTCATAAACTCGTGATTGTGTTTACTGTTTACTTTTAGACTAACATAATGTAAATCTATAAATTAAACCTATTTGTGTTTAGTTTCCTAAGAATTATTTTCGACTCATTACCGAGCTTTATAGTTTGCCTGGTACATGTATTCACATTTTACGTTCTTCTAGCTTTTTCCGATGCTCTTTGGAAGTGCCTGCAGCAGGAACCACCTGTTTAACGCGTGAATGGAATTCAAAGAGCAACTTATAAGGTGCAAAGAGATGGTCGATTGACACTAGACGTTGCAGACTTTCAAAGCTTTACTGAATTGTGAAAACAAATAGGAATGGCCCATTAATCTGTCTGATTCTGTAACCCAAGAAACAAATCAAAAGCAACTTAAAATGTTAGGTGGAAATTATCGGCGATTGAAACGAAAGGGAAAATCTGTATCGGTACCACAAAGTAAAACTTGAACAGATTTGTAAATTAAATGGCCTACGGGTGCAATATGTATCTGATATGGCTCCAGATGGTATATGACGTTAAATAGATGGGGACAACGCAGCTGACACGCGGCCACAGATAAGCCGTGGACGAGTTTACTCACAGCGTGTTGCTGATTAAAAAGATGGAAGAGTTAAACAGAAACGACACGAAACCGCTACGGCTTTCGAGTGCTAATTACACATCCCATTACAGCAGTCGCACTCCAGAGACAAAGACGTTTCACTCACTAATTGGGACGATAACCCGGCTTTTAGACGAGAGATCTTTTTAGTTTATCGTAGTTGCGCTCTATTGAAATACGTCCGACCTTGGCCCAATAAATCTCTGGGAGGCGAGAAAAATTCCAATTGGAACAGCCAAGGAAGGGGACGCCTTCCTAACTCCTTTCCTTAACATGCGATTACTATTGACAAACACAACTCGCAATAAAGCGGCTGGCGCAGAGCGACGGGACTTTGAATTCGCCACACCTTTCCCTTTAGACCGATTATGCACAAAAGAGACGTCACACAATAGACAGATAATAATAATTCCCGTGGGCCTTCGCCCTGTTTGGTTTTGTTCCAGAGACTGGCAACAGTAATTGGAAACAAGGCGTTGACAATAACCAAGTTAAGCAGCTCGCTTAATGACTTCTGCGGAGACTAATTTGCATCGGGAATTGCAGATAACTTCGCAAAAACAATCGATTGTTCCCGGGATAATTCCCCTTTGAATGTAAACGATATTTGTCGCGTTTATTCGCTACTCCTATGGAAATCTTTGTTACTCCTCTCGAATATGGATGCTGTCACTTTTTTCTAATATTATTCTATTAGAAGAACAATGAAGCGCACGAGTATCCGAAACTATAATCCCGATAGAGTAGAACAAAGGCCAACTTGTTAGGGGACACTGGAGTGTATCTTTCTGACAAAACACCAATTCACTTAGGATTGGATAAGGGTGGCCAAAGGGTCAAGGACTGAATAGGTATCCTATCATCTCGAGTTTATTCCAAACTTTTCATTTATCGATTCAGTTATTATTCTCTATCACTTAACTAAGTTAATTGCTAATTCTACTTATAATGTGTTACACATCTATTGTTTTTAAACAAACAATCGTTAAGTTTCCAAAGCATTAAAGCGCGATTTTTTTCCAATAGCCATTTTAGCCAATTTAATAATAAACTTCCGTAAAAAAATTAAATAGCCAGATTAAAAAGGATAGAAGTTTCGAAATTTTCCAGTTGAATTTTATATATAGCCTACACACACACACACAAAAAAAAAGAAAACAAAACTTTATAGATTATCTTTAGAGCAATACGAGTTTCATCAGAAGAATTTCATGAAAATTGCAAACAAATATTTCTCCATTACCAATTTTAAAGATAATTAAAATTAAAATTTCAAATTTATAAGAATTTTTAAGAAGGGCCTACGATGATAATTTTCATACTTCATAAAATATCAAAAGTTTCCGCATCGGCCCTCCTTATTTTCGTCATTATGTGTAGCCTACAAAATATTGAAAAAAATCTTTTTTTTTTTTTTGCCTAATGTTGTTAAACTTTATCAATAAAAGATTTATTTATCGACTTCGTTTTTATCTGTTTATTTATTTAATACCGCTTCATTTGTTTTTTAGAGTTGACAGTCGATCCAATCTCATAGAGAAGCATCCTATTTAACATGTTTTCGATATTTTTCTTCTGTTTTTTTTTTTATTGATAAAAATCGAACCGAGATTGATGCGGCTAACCACCGAAAAAATTAGACAGAACAGAAAAATCCAGCGTTTTAAACAGTGACATTTGAATGTGTAAGAGCTGATAATAACCATTAATCTGATGGTGTTCTCAAATTTCATCCGTTCGACTTGACTTATATAAAATAAAAGATTTAGATTTTTAAGAATAAAACTTGGAACACGTACCCTCTTGCTAAAACATTCTGCTTCGAGCAGTTTAGATCCGGCTCTATCAATATAATGAATTCCCATCAAAAAGTGGAACACGCAGAGAGTAGCGATAGAGGCATTTGCAGAACGCCCCCTGCTTGTGACCTACCCACCCAACCCGTAGCGTGACACGAAGGAAAGTATTCCTCCTCTCGTGAGCTACTAGTTAATGCACATGTCTTGTATGATATGAACTCGTTAAATTGCAGTGGCGAGCAGCAGCAGCTTCTCTCGCGCAGCACGGCAGCCGCATGATCAATTTTAGACATTCCCCTTCACTCCCGTGACACGTAGAAATTAATATTTCTCCCAGGACTTTATATTTACATTCTATGTGTCTAACAAACAGCTGCAGAGCACGACAATTATGCTGCGCCCTTTACCGGTTTCTACCTGTAATAATTATTTATTTCTACCGATACGACCACGTGTAAACGGTGTTTAAACATTAAAACTTTGTTTTTCAAAAAGTCATCTACTCGCTGCCACTTTTCATCTAATGTTACTCTTATCCGACTAAATTCGTTATATTGCTACTCCCAATCATTAAAGAAGCATTCGTGTTTTAGTCATACAAGTAAAAAATAAGTAAAAAATCCGAAAATTTAGGCAAATAATAAAGAGCTTTTAATAAAAATAAAGAACGTTAGATAAGGCCGGCTGCTATTGTTAAGCTATGCAATTTTTATTTTTTTTTTCCCATAATTGTTTTAGAAAATAGACAAACTATTTTTTGCTTTTTTGCAACTATATATATATATCTAATTTTGAATTAATAGAACTTGAATCTAAATAAATGATTCGATATCTCCTCAGAATTTTCCAAGAAAGAAGGAAAATTGTCTTTTGACGAACTGAGTAATTAAGATTATTGTAACATCATTATAAAAGGCCTAGTAATGTTACTAATGTTAGTAATATAATGTTAATAAATGTTAAAAAGTGATATAAAATCCGCTTAACTAAATTTTCACATCTATTTTATAACTTAAAGTATGCTGTGAATCAAACATGCCAATTTGATGTCAGGGTTCTGCACTGCTGAGTGCACACTACCTGTAGAAAATCATCTACTGACAAAACTGGAAAATATTCATAATTGTTTAATAATAGTGTGGTTAACTATTTTTTTTATCTCCATCTATCGTTCTTGTTATCTTTTCCCTGACTTTTTACTTTGTACTGTTTATTTAAATGGAAGGAATTGAAACTTGTTTCCTTTCTGATAGAGCAAGAGTTTCTGTTTGTTTGGATTTACATAAACGGTAAAAAACGAACAAAGTATGTGACATTTTAACTTCTTTTCCTTCGAAAATGACAGGAAAATTTATCTTTCATATCTGTTAAAGATAAATACGTAAAAATTCAAAACTTTTCTAAGAATAAGAAAGTCAAATTCTAAAAATTTAAAGATTTTGTACAAGTAAGAACTGTGTGAGAGAAAATTGAAGACTTGAAGAGAAACAAGCTAGTAATATTTGTTTAATCAAAGCCTTTTTATCAGCTAGAAGTATTCTCGAGTTATTTATTTCTTTCAGGCTATACGAATTCCACTTACAAAAAAATCAAATTTGAAAAAAATGAACAAAAAGTAAATTCTGGAGAACATACAAAAAACATTAAAATATTAGATTAATTAAAACAATTGATAAATATATAAATTAGGAAATCGGTAAGTAGGATTCCTATCCCTGTATTCGCACGATAGCATATATATTAAAATAATAAATAGAGATTATATTATATTAATTTTATCTTCTGAAACTAGACAAAATTCAAAAATAAGAAATCTGTTTCAAATATAATAGGCATAACTTAATTGAATACAGATGATTTTAAGTAGCAGATGAATATAAAAGCATCTTCATCCGGGTTAAAACTAAGTCCAAAAATCAAACGAGAGATGGTTCTCGTGCTGAACCCGGAAAATTAAAGGCTCCAATCCAATTAGCATTCCTTAATTAGCCTACTCAATAATTGAAAAGGAATCAACTAATTCTATTACGATAGTTTTAATCGGTTCGGGTCCAAAGCTAGGCATTGTTCGGAGGCGTTGACGCGAACAACCAGGTGAGTCCAAACAGTTCTTTACTTCTTTTTAAAAAAATGATAACATTCTTTGCAAAGCGAATGCACGGTACTCTTTAGTTTATCCTCACTTCAACACGTTCTATTCGCGTTTATAATATGAAGATTTCGTAGTAAATTAGACTGCGTATTAAAATGGCGAGTCATCTTTATAATATCGCTGCGCATTTGGATTACTTAAAATCATCAGTGGCATTACACTCAACCATAGAAGTGGAGTGGCGAGGCCACACGCACGCTCATTGCGAACGAACGGCTACTTCGACCAACGGAATACTATTTCTGGGAAATGCCAGTCGCGTGTCGTGCCGTTCGATTGCTGTTTTGTTGCCATCATTTATTGACAGAGTTCAAACAATCTGTGCCTACATGTCATAAACGAAATGCTTTTACTAATGCATTTGGCTCTTTTGCCACCCAATCATCCCAGGTAAACGCGTTCTTCCGTTACACAAACAGTCTGTTCCGCTTTTTCTAGCGCATTTCTGGAAACGTGTCGCAAATCCAAAGCTTATTTAACTGTCACCCTGTCGTGTTTGAAATTAATGTAAGGATCTAACCCTGTTGTCAAAGTAGAATCGTCGCCCACCGACACCGTCCTTCGGCAACGAAAGAAGTCAAAAGGCACCGGATGGGGAGTAAATGGGGAATGTGCAGAGAACGACTTCCACCCAGGCTTGTCAATTGCCGCTTAAAGTAGGTGTACAATATGGGGTCTGGGGGTCGTTATGTTCCTATAGAACAAAGGTCACCAATTAATTTCTTTGTGGGCCACATTAGTTTTTCAGCATCCAACGAGATCTTTCTTTTTACATAAGACGGCGTAGAAAATTCCCTTTTTGCATCTTTAAAGTAAAAATATCTTTTTTTTTAAATTTATTATTAAAGTTGAAAACTGATAAATTATAAATTTTATATATGGACAATTCATTAAAAACACGTCTACATATTAAGAATTCGACGCCATATGTTATTATTGCTAAATAAGACACCTTTCATCACATTGTCGACTACGAAGCGCTGTTATATTTTGTTTCTTTCTGTAATGCTCATGGTTAGAGTCAAAATTCATTTCTATAGTTTCTTGATATCTCATCTTTTATCTTTATTTAACAAGCAACCATATAACATTTGAGGTGGATTTATGATTTCATTCTACAGACCTCTATTGAACTGTATTGAATCAATGTTCATAGAACTGTTATAGAAAGACAAATTTCGCAGTCTTCAGAAACTGTTATAAACTTTTGATGTTTCATTCTGATTAGGCCTATAGATAAATTAATGCTTTCGAATTATAAAGTGTAGCTAAGGATCGTTCGACAAAGGAATGAACTAATTTGGAATTGGTTGCTGTGCGATGCTGACTCGAGTCTATCAGGGTATAAACACGAATTTTTGCAGATCAAGAAAGAAACTATTAAGAAGCGAATGATTAGGGTTTCATCTAGATAGTGCGAATGCTGGGCCGCAGGTGGCGACGGTAGGCGTCATAGGAGGATTAAAGGAAGCCGTCCAGGTTGTAGGCAAACAGGAATCCGACACCGGCTGGTGCGAGACGTGCTGCCAAGGCGGGTGGTTCGGTTGGTCATGCTTACCTAGACGGCGGAAATTGGACCAATGTCAACATTGCAAATAATGTCAACTCGGGATTATCCGTGGAAGGACAACAATTCTCGGAGGAAACAGTACTTAAAATTATCGTTCACGAAAATTTGTTCTTTTGTAATAGCCAGCTAGACGTCCGCATCAGCAATGCGCATCGGAAAGAGCCGTATCGGCCACGTGATTAGAGAAACAGGACCCATCTTTGAAACCTGACCCACCACCGGGTGACATGCGGACGCTATATTACGAAGTAACTCGGAGTCATCTGGAGTACTTCCCTCCCTCAACCTGCAACCTTATGGCCGAGTATTGGCTTGTGCAGGAAAAAACACTTTAATATCTGCCTCCGTCCCGAACGTCATAAATCATTTCGGTCTCCTGTCTCAAGATCTCTGCTGGAAACAACTCATTTGAAACAAATTTATCCCATTACCTCCGTGTAATCTGGGATACGTTTTAACCGGAACCATTGACGGGATCTCGGCCTCTTCTATTCCAACCCCCCTCTTACAGGCGACTGGTCAGGAACTACCGCTTAGACCCTGACAGCCAATAGGTAAGCAGAATAGCTCTGCCTGCCCGATTTCACTGCTGCCCTGACAGGTTTTAGCAGTTAAAACACTTGGGCCGAGGTTCATGTGGCATTGTAGAGGTGACAGAAAAAAGTGGCAGCACTTATCCCGACTTTCCTCTCTCACCTCTCTCTCTCTTCGCACAACAAAATAGACCGAAGAGGAAATTGCTGCATGGATTCCGATTCCACTCTTCCAAGATTTAATAAAAATGCTGAAAATTCTAGATTTGGAAAGAAAGTAGAGACTATCTTGCTAGCTCTGGGCACTTCTTAAATCGCGAAGAAAGCAGTTTTTCTTTTTGTACCGATCGAGAATAGAAGTGGGTCGAAATTTAGCATTTAAAGGCGATGCAGCAACTCGGAACATTCTAACTTCCAGCTCCCTGTTTTACCAGCAAAACCGCAGCCAGAGTAAATAATTAAAAACTTTTTATACGTTTAAATAGTTACTTCTTGGATTTTTGTTGTTTTGGATAATCTGTGAGAAAGAAAACTAGACTAAATTCAAACTTCATTAAAATTTTAGTTATAGCAATAAATGCTCTAAAGGCGTGTGATAATTTTTAACTTATAACAACTTAATTTTACGATTTAAAGTTGTAAAGGCCTAAAATAACTCTTCATCGTCAATATCATCATCATCATCTCGCCCATATCTTCCCGAGAAAATTTAAAAAATTATAATAAAATTACAATAATAATAATAATAATGCGCTATTTAAACGGTGACGAACTTTCGAGGGCAAAGGAATAGTCTCAAGGATAATAAATATAAAGCCATTTAATTTAAATTAAAATATAAATAAATAATTAAATACACATCCTTAATATGGAAATATTAATAAACCATTATAACAAATCTTTTCCCCTTCTGATAAGATTTTTCCTCAAAAATTAACTAATTTAATGACAAAAACAAACCCTGATCCAAGAATCAAATAAAATATGCATTAATTAATATCATCTATTATAATTTTAAATATTAATAATAAAACAGTTTTAAATTATATATAATAAACAAACATACCAATCAATTGTTTAAGATTATAAGTTTAAAAAGTTCAAGTATAAGAGGTAAACGAAGAAAAAATAAAATTCAAGGAATAGACTTCACACGTTTGAATAATATTGATATAAAACATTTGAATGCTGCAGATATAAAATAAACTGCTAGCTTTGCAAGTTGAATGAAAGCATTGCAATAGGCCTATGTGTAGACTGTTTATATCTGTAAAGTTGCTTTAAAAATAAATTTTTGAAATTAATAATTGCGTAATTTATTTTATTTTGAAAATACGAAAGTGTAAATCAATCTGAACTTTAAAACAATAAAATAAAATGAAAATGAGGGACAATTTGAACTAACATCCGAAAATATCTGATACAACGAGTGCTTTGGCTGAAAGATCGTGAGTTTTAGTTAGTCCAGCATTATTATTCGGATGATAATTTTTTTTCGAAATACTCTTTAAAAGAAATTTCCGAAAAAGTAAAAGTGACATGTGTAAATTATAATTTCATCGGGCGAACGAAAATATTCGAAGTGATGCAGCAAAATTTTAATTGCGACCCGATGCCGCGGCACGATGCAGAGAGAGAGAGAGTAGATTCTTCTTTTTGCTTTGGTTCTGCAGCCGAGTAACCGATCTCATCCTAATTACGCGTCCCGAGACGAGGTTGTCTCAACCTGTCTCTGTAATTAAAAACCGTGCTCCATGCTAATCAAACGACTCGCAGTGCACGTCACATGTACGCTACGGTAATGCGAGAAGTGCGAGTGGTTAATGGACGATCAAACCTCATTCCGCTTTCAAACTCATGCTTAATAAAAAAAGCAAGCGGATTAATTCTAGTTGGCGAACGAAGAAGAAATAAGTTTTCGAGGTTCGAACCATGGTTATCCGAGATGAAATAGAATAAGTTTTGAGATTTCGAAGCCATCTTCGGATGGCGTTTATAACAGATAATGGCTTAAATTAAGAGGGAAGAACCGTGGAGAAATTAATCCAACCGATTCCATTATTCGATTGAGTAAAAGAATAATGCGATTGTGTGTAACGAGAAGCCGGTAAGAGCCGCTGACAACAGGATTGGTCCCCAAGTCAATTAGGGTTAAATGTCGGCTAGCAGGCGATTCCCGAAGCACACAAATCTTCGGTCCAAATGGAGCACCCGACAGCGAAAAGGATGGGTGGACGAGGCTATTTAAGGCCAGAATACCATTTTCGCACTTCGCCTCCGATAAGGCGATCCGATAAGGGCCGCCACTCCGATTTTAGTTCTCGATCCCTCCCCACAGGAGCAATAGATAGATTTTCGCAAAATTGAAAGCGTTGTCCCACGTCCACTGCCTCCCTCTAAATGTCACTTCCACCATCCCTTTCCTAAAGTCACTTCAATGGACAAAGGCGATTTTCCAAAGGAAATCATAGCTATTTTTTCTGCTCTCTACTCTCACCTATCTCATTGGTAATGGTCGCTATCTCTCCAAGAATCTCTTAGCTTAGCAGAAACCCCGTAATGTCTCTGACTGAAATATGACGTCTTTCTATGCTAATGCCGTCCCGGTGACTCTTTTTTTTCGGGATTTTTCTTTCGAAATTGGCCGCGGTCGACAAATTCGCCCTAATAATTGGCTAGCGGGCACTGCTCACTCTTAAAACGACATAGATATGAGTTACTGCCGACAGATGGCGTTATAGCGAGGGCCATTTGCGCGACCTGTTTATATCCAGGCGACAGATTTATATTTGGGAGCCAGTTTCCTTAAAGTTTAATTAAAGAAGAATTCTGCCGTTGCCATTGTTGCCACTTAATGGAAAGACAAGTGCCTCTTGTTTACAGGCATCCTCTGACAGAAATGTTATCAACCGCTCTAATTAGCGCCGCCAAATCTCCCCTTTAGCGTTTGATCTGCATCCTCCGATATCTTAATGATTTCCCGCCGTTTTAATTATGGGAAGTCCTCTCTCTACATTCTCCGGCTAGCCACCAGTGATGCTCGCCCGATTCGTCATTAAGGGGAGGAAGTGCAGACTGATAAATGTGCAGTATTCTCTGTAACTTTTAATTGCTAGAGGCGCGAGAAATGTGTGGTTTTCCTCCTCTGAACGTATAGAGAATAAAGCAATTTCGCCCAAAAAAAGCCTGATTTTGATAAATTTGAAAGATTAGCTTCGAGATTAGCTTCACCAGAAGTGCGCGGAAGAATAAAAGTTCACTTTAGCTGCCCGAGACTCGAATTCAATAAGAAAGCGTTATTTCTATTGAGATATAAAAATAAAATTATGCAGTTTTATAACTATATCGAGTAATGATTAATTTATACTACCTATAATTGAAGTTCCAATCAGGCCCAGTATAAATTTACTTAGATGCCCACAACTTTAGAGGAAGTGAGCTGAAAACACGCCGAAAACGGCGTAAAATCTTGTTGTTATGTTGAAAATAACTATAAAATTTGGTATATATCGAGATTTGTAATATATTAATTGTAAAATGTAATGGAAGAAAGTATAGATGTGGACATGAAGGCTTAGGCCTACATCCGACTAACCTAGTGGGAAAAGAGGTTGTCGATCCCTCCCTTAACTTGTTTACCAAAATGTACAATTTCCCAAACGGGATCGAATTTCTTTCCGTCCAAGTCGATAAACCCGCATATAATGCATGAAAACAGAACAGCCGTCAAACAGACGTGATAGAAATAAAGTGAAAGACTTTCGGCAGATGTCGGCAGAAGTTATAAGTGTTCCGAATGTGGATGAGTCTCTTTTGAAAAGGAAGCTGCCACGCGGATGACTTACAAAAGCCAAATAGATGGCACGTACGGACCGATAGCACTTCATTTCCCGCACGACTCTACCAACTTTGTAGGTTTCGTTTCGGATTCAGACGTCAGCGCGTCCTTCCAATATTCTTTCCGAAAACATTCCAAGATCACTATAAAAAGAAGAAAAAAATATATATATCTAGTTTAACTCTTCTCTCCGAATGATCCCATATAAAGAACTGACGATCCGAGAAAGAAAATTATCCAGATTAACTCGACAAAAATCGTTTTAAATTGAAGGTTTATTATACAATACAGTAAAAATCCGAAAGAGGGGAAAAGCTTTTATTTGCTTTTTTTATTGTAGAATCGGTTCAGTCAACAACAATTTCCCTATATTGATGTATTGTGTAAGCCGGTTTCTTTGACTTTACACTGTGTTCAACGTTCAACTTAAATGAATCAGCGTCAACATATAATAACTCTGGACAAAAACAATTTTTATTTAATCCGGTAAAAAGCGAGAAAATATAAAGAAATGTTTACGAGAAAAACCACTAAATATCTAAAAAACTTGTTGACTGTTTTGTCCCATATTTAATAACTCCCAAGAAGATTCTGTGCATTACGAGAATAGGCCTAACTGAAAATACCTTGATAGAGAGAACAAGTTCCGCTCTTACTCAAGCGGAAATTGCTAAAAGCGATAAATGATTACAGATACGATGACAACATTTTCGGGATTGAGAATCCATCAGAAAAATTTTCGGGAAGATCGCGATTGAGCCCGAGTTCCTACCTTAAACGTGGGCAGTTCGACTGTCGACGATCATCTTTCTACAAAAGCTCTATCGGGTGAACACAAAGTGACGGTTGAGATGTCGGGACCGCTCGCTGCTCGTCAAAGGCGTTGCATAAAAACTTCCCACCAACAAATTATTTAAATATTAAAAGGGCTGGCTTTGCTCGCGACTGTTTGTCATCTAACCGTATGGGGCCGACTTTTGTATTGCTTGTTCCATCTTTGACCCCATCGGGGTGCGCCCCAGCAACCTTGTTTGTAGAATTTAAATTTTTCTGTAGTTTATCAGGAAGCATTCATTCGACACACGACGGTCGTCCGGCTATAAGTTTCCTGATTATGACATCATCCTCGCTATCTGCTGCGCTCTTTGCTAAGTGAATCATTGTATAAGTTTTCTGTTTCGATTAAAAATCAAAATCCAGTTTTTCTTTTCTTTACTTTTATCGGACGGTTGAAGCCAGTTTAAAAACGATTAAATTAATTCTCGTTTCTTCCTATGGAATTTGACGAACGTACGTTTACCGAGTCCGAAGATAGCATAAAAACCGTTTATATGACGAAAGTTTAAAAGTTAAGTTTTGGTTGGGTGGGGCGCAACTCGGTATGTGTCAGGTGTAAATAAAAATAAACGAAGAAAAGAAAACTTACTGTAACTATTATTCGTTTCCGTCTTCTTCATGGAAAGAAGTTGGTTTTCAGTTGTCCACAGATCTGCACAAGTCGAAGATTGTGAGCGCGACCATTGCACATGCTGACCTACCAAGTCGATGACGTATGGACTTCATTTGCAGTCCTGCCCGGAGGGAGGAGTTGCTGGCGTCACGTGAGAAGAAACTAAAGCGGCGATTGGCCGCTTCCACCTTGCTGTCGGGTCATCTGGATATTTGGTGGCAACTGAGTTCCACCTTCGTAAATGCACAGATGGGCCGATAGTGGCATCGTTTTACTTTTTTTATCTTGTCGTCCACCGTTCTTTAAAGCACCCTGGTTGTTACTGGTTAGAAAGGTAGTGGCCGAGGCGTGATAATTCTCTAGATGGTATGTGATAGAGAAACCGGTGGATTGGTACTGTTAATCAAGAAAATGGTTTTAATTAGTTGTAAATAAAGGCGGATTTCAATCATCGATAAAGTTATCTGGGTATTTGGTTCAGCTCTGAGCAGGGTTTGAAGAAATCCTGTTTGTAGTCAGGAGAGATAAGACAGAGGAAACGTCTGTGAAATGAGATGACAGGACTAATTGGCAGCTCCGATTGTCACATAGGAACACTAATTGAGGAAGTTTTATCACAAACATGTCGTGTAATAGGCCAATAACGGGACGACAGAAGAGTTGCGGCCACGTGTTCATTCAGCCGCTGTATAAACAACGACAGCAGCGCTTGACGGCAGACAAGTGCTGCAAAGGATTCTGTAATGGGAGACTCGTTCCAATATCAACGGCTGTTGCGCTTTAACGGAAAAAAACAAGCGCCGCCTTTAATGCGTGTTTATGTATCCGAAAATGAAACGGGTTTATTGCCGGGTGAAAGAATTTTAAACTATTTCGACCAAAGAGGGAGAGCATACAGCGTTAACCGCAATCTCTGCATTGAGAACGAGTTGGTCGTTGAGAGTATTGGACCATCTGGGGATGTTCTGTAAGTAGATAGAGTGCTTCTTGTTTGTCAGAGCAGAGATGGCATCCCTATCCCCCATTGAAGGCTCCCCGTCTGTCGCAGGGTCCGGCCTATTGTTCGGGGTGACAGAGGACAGTTATGGGATTTCACTAATCCCACCGATAGTTCTGACGAAGTGTTGAAGCAGAAGTGATAACGAGACAATGGTTCCTCCTTAGCTGCGCCGTCAGACAGTATTGAAACGTTGCTGCCCTGCGCTTCACTCCTGTCCCCGTACCTCTGATCGCTTCATCAGGACTGTACAATTGGCCGAAACAGACAGATGGCAGTCCGGGAGCTGTCCCTTTGTCGGATGGACCACCCCTCGCTACATTCACCAGTTACGGGGTCAGGAAGCTTCTAGGGGACAGGACAACCATAGAATCGGAGAAAACATGATCCCAGTCCACCCCCTGCCCTTTTTTCTACCGCGTCAATATTGTCACCTGCGGTGTAAAGGAGATTTTTGCCCTCCCCTTGTCATGCTAAATAGTTAGAACGGATAAAGACATCACCTTCTGCTCTGTCTGTGCTCCAAGTGACCGAATGGTGTGATCTCCCTCCCCCGTCTTTTGACGAATTTAATAAAAAGACAGATCCATCCCCATTCTCAGATGCTCTTATCTTTTTAAAAGATCGCATTTGGAAACAGACGCATAGTTTGTTATCGGCCCAGGAAGATGAACCCGATTTCCTGTCGTATTTCAAGATGCCATCTTTGCTTTCCCAAGAGCACAACGAACTTTGGATCGGTCACAAAATCACTGATATCAATTCGCATGTACAAAACATATTATTTATTTATAAACACAACTGTTTCTCATCTGCTTAACTACATTATCAATTATAGAAATTACTTATCATATTTGACTGTAATGAGTTTCAAAAGAGTGAATTTGCATTCAAATTTTCACACCGAAACCATGTTTTCACTTTATTCATAAACTGTAATGTCGAAAAATTAATGTAGACTATTAAATAAACACATATTAAAATCTACTTTCTAAGAATAATTAAAATGCAGATTATTGGAAATTTTATGGATGAACTTTGGTTTTCATAAGCATGGAAGAGTGGGCGATAAAATTCTATTTTTAGAAGATTATCATCATTATTATGATTGAGTCTTTTTTAACGTGCATCTCAGGAAGAGAATAGGCTTTTATTTTGTAGCGAAACAGCAGCAGGAAATCATATGAGGTTCTAAAATCCGAGTGGGAGTGAATGGTCAAATCCCACCATTCTTCCCGTTTGGTCAGTTTGAGTGGACAAAAGATTGTTCGGACAGAGGGATGACGTAGTTCCTATCGGTTTTCCCGTGGCCGTGAGTGGAAGCAACAAATCACAACCAGGTCTTTTGACCTAAGACGGGGTTACAAAAGCGAAAAGGAATACACCAAAAGGAACAAAGCTCGGGTCTATCTATCAGTGGTCGGATTGCAGCTCCTTTAATCGTTGTTGCTCCACATTGTTAGTGTGACGTCTCTATCGCGGGACAAATCCTTCCTGGCAAACAGAGAGGCACCACCGCGGATAAGTTTTGAATCGTCAACAGATAAGAACCCAAACGGGCGATCTCAAATATTGACATGGTTTAAGGTTAATAAGACAAGTCATCACCCCGCATTTCCCATTCTGAAGAGCGTTTAAATCAATTTTATATCGTGGGAGTTCCACCAGACGCTTGGGTCGATAAAACAATTTGACGATCCCTGTGAGATGGGGCGTGGCTCGGTAATAGGGACGTAATTAGCCGATAGGGCTTCGTTCTAGTCTGCATTCATTACAATTGGTTTGTATTCAACGATTTGGGATTTAAAAACACTTCACCGCTGCGGTGGCTGCCTGCAAACTTCTGTGGCCAAACTGTTACCGGATGTGCCCTGCTCCTTTATGCACTTTCAGGCCTAGGCATCCTCACCGTTTATACTGCTACACCCAAGCTGTTTACGTTTTTGCAAGTCGTGAAAATGACATTATCTTTCTTTTTTCTTCCACCAATTGGTAGCCGTGTTAAAATAGGGAATGTATCAAATATAAACACAAAAACTGAAGCATGTTTTACCACGCAATGTGGCATTTCTATAATGTTTTTACGTAGTGTTTATTTTAAAACCAGTAACAGAACCTCAGAAACAGGAGGGAGGCTCTTATCAGTTACATTTTAAAGTAATTAGACTAATTTTCACGTCTCTTGGATGATTTCAAGACTTTTGAGTAGATTATCAAGGAAATAATTTCCTGTATATAGTAAGGAATTGGTAATAGAACATAATCTTTCAGTAAACTGCTATCAAAGGCTCTATTCTTCCTTAAGCTGTACAGTTCAACAACTAAGAATACAATACAATGTAAAGCATGTTAAAGGATACGAGTAAAATATTTGAATGAAAATTAAAAGCAAATTTAGTTCTTCATTCGATAGATCATTGCAAAACAATTGGAATGTATATGATTAGAATAATCTATTTTAATTCTTAGGAAATTACTAATTTGTATAGAATAATAATCGAACAGAATTATTGCTGATTAGAATTTTAAACTTGTCACTCCTTAAGAACAGTTTCTGTTTCAGACCAGATGTGTAAACTCATTTTCTAAAGTTGTTGTTCGGCAAAATTTATTATTTCGACTTAACGTTTTCTACTTTAATAAATCTCCATTTAATTACAGGGAAATCGATTAATATGCTCATTATTTTCCATGCAAAATTTGAAGGTTTATATGGAATTCAACTTACGAAATCGGCTTTCGTACCTAGGATGGGGTTAAGGCCTAAAAGACTTTTTAAGGAGAGGAATTCGTCATCGGTGTATCTGCGACCTGAGAGCAAACCTCTGACCCTTACGCTAATTGTTGCTATAGACAAGAAACAGACATGTTTAACAGTAAATACGTCAACCCCCAATTCTGCGCAGATGGAAAAGGGATCGACGCCATAAAAATGTCACCGGAGATCGTCCGACGAATCCTTCTATTTATTTAAACAGGGTAGACTTCGGAATTATTGTAATTTATAAAAAGGAAGACGGCCTGCTTCGAAGTAGAAGTGCTGCGGATGAAGTACGACGGACCTCTAAAAGCTAAGTGACCTTTATGGACGTTTATTGGGGTGAATGGAAGCTACTCTGCCGTAATGGGCCTTTTGGGGTGTCTGGAAGATTTTCGACCGAAACTTCGCAGGTGTTCTTAAGCAAGAATGTGCCCTTTTCCATAATTTCGCCTTATGTTTATCCATCATCGTAAACGAACCAGAACGATTATCCCCGAAACTGGTAGATGTTACGTCTAGATATACCGATTTTAAGTTTCAAAAATAATCAGAAAAAAGGGGTTAATCTTACCCCTCTTTTAACGCTGTCCTTATTATCTATTTTGGGAATTATTTTCCGCTAAAATATCAACCCCGTTGTGTGCACTTCCTGTCTGGGAAGGAGCATATTTGTCTAAAGTTGGAAGATAAATCAGAAACATGGGAGAGACGAGATGGAAAGAGCAAAGTGGAGTGCAGATAAGAGAACTATGTGACTCCATTCGTGTGTCTTCACCAACTGTGGGAACCATCCTTAATCCAATCTTTCTGTAAATTCAGCAGTAAATTATTATAAGAATTCTTTAAAGGAACGAAGTGAATCACAATTTCGGTTATACTGACAAGAAAAAAAATTCTTTTAAAATAAACCAGAGTTACTCGAATGTTAAAGCCTAACTCTCTTTAGGATCTAACTCATTTTTGAACGTAACTTATCGTCGGTTTTATGACCCAGAATCTAACTTTGTCATTTTTGGCGACACTCGTTCGAACGATAGCTGTTCAGTCAGTTTATACCACCTGCTGATCTCCTAAAGCCACGGTCCCACAGAGAGGTGCAGATATTACTCTTCTGATGTTTGGAGACGATATGGGGAAAGGCAGAGAGGAGAGCAACCTTCAGACCACTACCTGCTTTCAGAATTGCGCTGAAAGAAGCCAGTGATATTTCATGACGACAGGAGACATTTCGAGGGTGCTGTCCGTCATCACATGACACTCCAGCGCTCGGCTGCCAGATAACTTTCCAGCTGGACCGGTCATTACTTCACCAAGTGATCTGGAAACTGTTTTTTATTTAGCTCTCAAAATTATCTTTCTTATGAACCGATTTGATTTCACTGGCAGCTATTTTTATTTTTAGTTTTTTTTTTATTTTTATTAATTATACGAAGACTTTCTCGATTGATTATTCTCTTTTCTGCACGTGTTTCTAGAAAACAGACCGATCCGAAAAGTGCTAACTCTGCCATTTTCTGCAGCTATTTCGCGTGTTTGGACAGGTGTCGATCAATCAGCCTGCTTAAATGCCGACCAGGACTGTTAGAAAGAGAGGTGCAGTTACTGTCCCAAATGATTACGTCGGCGAGCGTGCCACCAACTCCACTCGGGGTCAGTGAGCCCAAACGAAAGGAAGATGAGACAGACAGGAGAGAATTTACGACAACCGTTAACCGCCCAAAGTTTAGCCGTAAATTATAGACGTGTGGCTGCCAGTTTACGTCTATATATCCGTAAGGTGATGTATAGCCACCGTAATTAAAGTGTTCCCTTCATCTTTGACCATCGGGGCAGCGCTATTTCATTTGCAGATCCGCTCCAAACATTAGCGACGATGATTAGACAGAGACTGAAATATTGACCAAGTGGCCAACCGACACGGTTAAATAATTCAGGCAAAGGTTTCGAAAATTACACTCTTGGGTGAAAACCCCGAGCACTCGACTCGATGGAAAATCGATTTTTATCTGAAAATCGATTGATGTGGCCAACAAATCAAAGCGGGTATTTAACGTCCGAACGCACGCTAATTTTTTTCCTTTTTTTAAAGACGAATGCAATTCAATAAGCCATCTCGAGACGATTCATAAATAGCCAATTGACAGTTGCAGCTGGTATCCACTTAAAACAATTCATCACGGGTCTGTACCCGGCCGTACCGATCCCTCTTGCTAGGAGGAGGTAATGACGTTTCACACCTCGTCAAACTTCATCAAGCTACAGACTATCTTTATCAAATTGGTCACTCCCTTAAACGTCAACAATTCCGCCATTTCACCCGGTTAGAAATTGGTTCTTTAAAAAAGAGAAAAAAAAATTAAAAAAAGTATGTCGAGATTTAGTTTCGAAGCGAAACCGCGAGGTGCTTGCACGTGCAAATGTCTGGTTGGTCTGTAATACTTCTTCTCTTGACAGTAGAAGAAAGTCAAAGCTCCGACAATGGCAGATAAAAGCTTCTATATCAGTGCGTGCCCCGAATATTTTGCTCGAGACGAACGGGAGTATGCACTTCTACTAATTTCTTCATTTGACACATCCCTGTCATTTGAAGCTCACCGCCCGGTTCGGGATGAAAAAAAAACGAGACGAGCGAGCAGTGGAGACAAAGCGACACTGTCTTGGGCCCAGGGGTCAGGCTCTGGTTAGTTTCATCATCGCATCAAAGGAGCTCTGTCACCGTAAAGAAGCCAGACAATTTGCTGGCCAAGCCTCATCACTTGTCAACTATTCGATTGTTTACTCTGCAGTTACAAATATTGGCCAACTGTTAATGACAAATAATGCGGCAGAAGATTCGCTTATTCGATAGATCTGTCGACCAACTCATTTTCACTACAGCTGTTTGCTTTTCTTACTCCTACGTCTATTTTGAAAATATTCCACTTCCATTACCGAGTGGTTACCTGCGGTTCATGCAAACAGAACAGGATATAACTATTTACCCGCCACCACGTGGTTGGTTAAGTGTCCTGTTTGGCCAGATCCGGGGGTCTGAAAGAACAATAAGCGGTGTTGGTCCGAAGATGAGGCATAGAAGAACATTGTTGGACAGACAGGATGCTAGACAAACGGCGGTGACGAACCGTTCTATCTGCGGCTTCTAACCAACAATAGAAACTCTACAAACGGCAATGATTGCCCATAATGTTACCTATCGGTCACTCCAAACGGACAGGTGGTAGAACAACCTCTACCTCAAAACCATTAGTACAAACAAAATGCGTTTCATATTGATCGGGTTTTGGCTTCAACCCGCATTTATCTTCTCTTTTTCCAACTCTTTCTTCACCTAAAAATAACAATTAAATTTTTCTGAACCTAATGATATAAAAATCCTTATTTTTCAATCTTCATTTCGCTTTTAATCGAATTAATAACTGCTACAAAAACGGAATTACTGTTTGCGCTAAGCAGTAAAAGATATGATTGAGCCAAGCAATCTATCTATATAGTCCATTATGGTGTCAAAAGCTGGCTCCTATAAGCTTGTCAAAATTACTTTTACAGCTTTAAGCACTGAACCCTTTCTCAAGAGATCATTCTTTTGGGGTCAGACCAGATATGGATCGACTCGATTAGCATTTTTTAGCGCTTGGCTCGCCTCCAAGATTTTATCTACCGCGATTCTCGGTATCAATTACTTCCGTTTTCTTCTCGATAATCACTGGTATAATAGGCAAATTGGGTTGTTTTGAGAGAGACGAATATCTATTTTTAGAGCAGGGACAGTTGTAGCGGTTGTTTACGACATTTGGCATGTTTTGTCGGTGTCTATATGCCATGTACATTTGTAATGAGACGTTTAGTGAGCCGGCAACTGTCGGGACAGATCGGCAGTTAATTACCTAGCCAATTCTGTGCCTGTCTCCCACGCCAGTTTACTTGGGACAAGTTGTCATGGTAACTATACTAAACGAACCGTGCTGCGTGGTCACGTGTTAGCCCATCTCCGCCACCTCTGGCCCAGAGAGTACTCGAGGTCGTGTCGTTGGGTGACGCGCCGCTAGATCGATGGTTCCGACTTAAACGGATCCAATTTCCTGCTAATCGAGGACTCCCGAAACGGGGACTGAGTTACAACGCCCTGCCCCTCGTTGGCCAAACGAAGATTACACACTCTAATTGCGTGCTGGTGTAGGCCACCGGGTCTCTCGACAATTAACCCCATATGCTTTATTCATGTTTCCTCTGGTCAATGAAACGTTGTGATGAGTTCGCGTGGCACATCCGCTTCCAGCACGAAATGCGGACCGCAAAATCGTATCGACTCCTTCGTGAATTTCCCCAGTCTAGGATGTCACGTTTAGTCATAAAAATGACTGGTATTACGTGTCCATAAACAAAATAATTATGCAAAAAACATTGAAACTTGCAGTTTTGGTAGCTACGTTACGTTAATGTTTAGATTTTTTTTTTTAATTGACTAAATAAAATCTAAAGGAGTTTACAATAAAATGTGCACAGTAGCCTACACGAAAAACTGCTAACAAGCGTGATGAGCGTTTATTTAGTTAACTAGAATGAACCTGAAGTCTTATCAGAATTATCGTGTTTTGAAGATTATCCGTTAATCTGAAAATTCTTCTATAACCCAATTTGACTTTCTGCAATTTAACGTAAACGTTACTTTACCGGAATACCAATTAGTTGCTTCCAATTACAAAACATCTCTTGGAGAAATGAGAAAATTCTTAGCAGAAATCTAGGTCACAGCCATGAATTTTTTGTTGTTTTAGTCGAGAATAGTGAACACTGCTTTTGTACAATCGACCAGAAAGAGTTATGCCAGATATCAATCGAGTCTTTTCTCCCCATTTCGACTTGGAACGATCTGTCTCCAAACTATTCCTTTCTGGATTTTCTATCGAAATGAAACCTTTGGCAATTTTGGCGGTTGTAAAAGAGCAAAAAAATAATCTGGTTCATTTCGTTTCATGACTTTCCAACCGTCATTAAAATGCTAATATTTCAGTACGAATCTTATCATCATTATATCGCGACAAATTCTGATGCAGTTGATATATACCACGTTTTGGGCAAGTTAGTTTTAATATATTCATGCGATAAAAATATTCAGCATGTTATATACATCTTTAGAAAATATAGAACAATGCAATAATTGTGTAATTAGACAATCTCAATTTTTATCTCCCGGGATTTAATTTTATTCTGCTAATAAATCTGCTACAATATGAACATTATAACGCACACATAGATTATGTAGATCACGTGTAGCAATTATTATTAATGCGACATCGTATGAATTTTATTGAAATATTACACTAAACCAACACAAAAAAAATTATATAAACTAATTTGTATCAATAAAATTAATCATAAGATTAGAATGAGTGCAGATATAAATCTAACGGAATCCTACAAAATAGCCACGATTTATAATATTTATCGCAATAATAATAGGTATTATTTAAAGAAAAAATTATTAATAAATATTATTATTCTTTATACATAAAAATAAGAGCTGGTTTAAAAATATAGCACGCAGTGAAACATTTTCAAACTGATTTTTACATAAATTTTATCAAATCAAAATTAAATTGCATGTGATCGAGTGATACATAAACGTAACTCAAAAACCCGTTTTTCTCATAAATTTTAAATTTGCAATCTAGAATTTCTTAAATCAGACTTATCTATTCAACACGTCAATACGATAGCTGACCTTATTTTTCTTGTTTATTGTTCTGATTAAAAAAAAAGAAAAATAGGAAAAAATTAAGTATGGTTCTTACAGATCTATGGGCGTGTTGCTGGGAGTTGTTTTAGTTCCGATAAGACAGTCTTCGAAAAAAATATTAGCATCACTACGTGAAGAAGTATAAACGTGTCACTACAAGCAAGAGAAAGTTAAATA
Organism: Olivierus martensii; assembly: GCA_000484575.1. Taxonomy (NCBI): domain Eukaryota; kingdom Metazoa; phylum Arthropoda; class Arachnida; order Scorpiones; family Buthidae; genus Olivierus; species Olivierus martensii. Next base: position 83,703 of record AYEL01082909.1, on the reverse strand, counting down.
CAGCACCAAATAGGGCTCCATTCGCTATCTATAGGCTACCACGCCTATGCTGTTCAAAGTTCGATGTGACATGTGGTAGGTGTTATAATCCAAATTGTATTTCCGGTTTTTCAACTATGTTATAGACTGGCACTGATAAAGACCCCTATTTGGCATCAATTTATTTAGCTTTATCATATTAAACCGAAACACGTTAATTTTGTTTCCACATTAATACATTCATTTTTCCATAACAGACAGATTCACAACAACGCTGCTCATAGATCTTCGCACTTAAGAATCATTCCAGCCAAATTTTGATGTGATATTATATAAATTTTATATATTTTCGTGGTCTGGAAAATAACTTTACAGAACTTGATTAAATTTATCATCATTAAAAATATTTGATTATTGTTTATATTAAAGTTTCTCATGTTGTTTCAATCTATTTATCATTTAGTAAAGATCTAGGATTTTGATATTCAAGCGAGAAAAATAATTTTTTTTAAATGTACAACAAAAAATTTACGAAATTATCTCAATATTCTTAAAAAAGGAAACGTTCGAAACAACTCATATAATTTTTCTTGCTGTTGTTAGGAAGATGTGGCTCCACAAATGAAATTTTCAATCAAGATATCGCAAATTTAGATTAATAGTCGATATACATTAGAAGCATTTAAATTACATTACCATTTAATGCTACTTAAGCTAACAACACGTCAATGTATTCTGCATTTGTATAGCGCCTGTTATTTTATACAGTTAAAATTCAAGCAACAACTATTATTCTTTCAGGTTCAGATATTACATTACAATTTAATGCTACTTAAGCTAACAACACGTCAATGTATTCTGCATTTGTATAACGCCTGTTATTTTATACAGTTAAAATTCAAGTAACAACTATTATTCTTTCAGGTTCAGATAAAAAAAAAATTATTCCTTTTTTGAATAGCAAACTAAATATTCCAGACAGAATTTTGAAGGAGGTAATTAAACTTATTTATTGGTACAGCTAAATTCATCTCACAAAACATTTCTTATGCTATTCCAACGATTTTGCACCGTACATCGTTAATTTTTTTTTTTTGCGTTAGAAGCAAACGGACTTTCAAAATATTTCAAGTATATTTGAGAATATCACGTTAAATTTATCGATAAATGCAACTTTTAGATTTCGTGAGAAGATTGCTATTTTTGGTACGATATTATAATAATCACTTTCGAAAATCGTCTCGAAAAAAAAAAAAAAAAAATGCGAATGGATAAAAGAGAGGACTGTCGAGAATCGAAGAGGAAACTTTATATAATGCGAAAATTTATAAAATGATACGACTGAAACTTCCGACTTAATCGAAAAATTGTTTAAATTAATGATGAACAAAAGTTAATTAAAAATAAATGTAATCGCTTTCGTTATTTTATAGAATTCGAGTTTGAAATTTTTTAATAAAATTCCTCGATTAAAATAATTTATCTTTATTCAAATTAAGTTATTTTTTATGTTTTGAGATCGGATACATTATAACAGTAATATAATATTTTAACATAATTTATTATTATTATTAACTGAATGAATAAAGTAAGTCCGAAAAACAAATTTAGTTCTGTATCAGATTAAACAGTCTAATTTACTCACCTTCGTCTAAAATAAATGCACTTGAAGGTTTTTTCCCTTCAGTAAATGCATATATTACTACACAAAAATGGCTTATCTTGCACACGTTTTTAGTGCTAGAGTCATTAGTCATTATTTAAATTTTATGGACAGTCGATGTTCCTTTTGAACGATAAATAAGAATCAAAATCATAACGTTAAAAAGGCCGACGATCGTATTCAAACTAATATAAAAGCAATTTTTTTTTTTATTTTTATGCGAGCAATTCATATTCGAGTGGTTATGAGAAACTCGATGTCATTAGTTAAACAGTTGCTGAACTTTGCGTGCGACAGTTTTCTAAATCAATCGATCTCCTCTGCAGTTTTGCTATCGAATCTTCTTAAGAATGTTAACAAAAATTCTGTCTGTGAGATAAAATTCGCTTTTATTTGAATATGGTGGCATCGATCGGAGGCGCAAATTAACAAACACTGTACGAATCGAATAATCGAAAATCGGAACGTTAATATAAATCGACAAATCTTGTCGGAATATTTTAACATTACTTAAATAGGTCACTGATGACGATTAACTTAATAATTTTTATTTAGCGATGCATTAAAAAATGAACTATAAATGGATAATGGAAGAAATAAACGGATGCTAGCTTTTTTTCAATGGACAAAAATTGCATCTTAGTTACATGCTATATCACAACAACTGTTTATAAATGCTGTATAGCCTATTATTTTCCACTCTACTACAATCAATCTCCTTGTTACTGAGAGCAACAAATAATTCATAACTTATATAGACTATCATTATATAAATTTTTATTGCATCGCCAGAAAATTTCTCGTTTAATAAATAATCGCAATAATATTTATATTTTCAAGTTTTTAAATATATACTCGAGTTAAAATTTTTGCAGATAAACTCGATTTTAAATTCAAAAATTGAATAGCGACTAAGTAGATTATTCTAATGTTAAAAAAACCTTCATTCATCGCATCGAAAGTCGATTATCTATTATTGGAGGAATATAAAATAGCATTCGAAAAATATTTTGAAGATTTAAAAGAATTTATGTAGATCTAATACACGGAAATATTATATAAATCCGCATTAATAACCCCAATAATTGATCGGAATACTCCATCGCTTCTCCATCTATAACGAGTGGTCCTACTTAAAAACTAATTTACCAACTAAGAATGAGAACTAAATTGCATTTGATTATTCTGTGGAAACCTTGAGAAGCACGGCAACTGTCGTTGACATCGCGACGAGTCAGATTAAAAACTACTTTAGTATTAAGCACAGTTGATCGGACATTTATAACGTCCAATGCTTCATTGCCTAACAATCGTTTAGTGGATAATTAAAATTATCAATGCCAGATATTCCTTCTGGAGATTTTAAAATGTGGATATATATTTTCATTTTATAAATGGGGAAAAATATATTCAAAAATCCTCAACTCAGCTCAAATCCAATCATGCTCAGCTACGACTTTTATCTCCTTATGTTTGCACCTAAGCCGATAACAGTTTTTTTTATTTTTTATCTTTACGAAATGGCTAGAAAAATCACTATCAACAGATCTAAATAGCGATTCTATCCCGATATTTTAGAGTTTTTTCATTTTTATTTTTAAGGAAGAAATAAATTTGATTTTTTAATAATTTATTTTAATGACTTTTCACCCTTGCGATTTTATCTTTGGCAATTTTACTCCCGGATTTCTGTTTAATTAAAACACGTTTGTTAACAGAGAGACATCACAAGCGTAACAAAATATGAGAAGAATACAGATTAGTCTACAACTTACGTCTACGTTAACAAAACAGAAATCATATTTCTGCTATTTATAATAAAGTACGTAACAAATATGAATAAAAATTAATCGGAAAAGCTTAATTTTGCTCAATGAATATTTAAAAAGTGCACGTTTGTTTTGCTTATAGAAAATGATAAGCCTTTTGTTCGCTAGTACATAAAAGCGCTATTTAACAACAGTCCAATTTTAAATAATAAAGTGAGTCTTTGAATCCAGAGTTTCGACAATGATCCATACGATATTGACGATATTTTTAGCATAAATTTATGTAAAGACATCTTAAAATTTGTTTTCTATTTTTATTAATGTTACAAGAAAGATCTATAAATATAACCAACACAAAACGGGCTATATCCGACTTAATTTCCAGAATAGTTGGGTCCAAAAGTATACTGTATAAAATAATTTAGATATCTCCGTCAGATAACGTAAATGCTATTAAGTCATCGGCATGTTTGTTATTACCACAGTTGCAAATGTTTGCATAATCGAACAGTATCAACTTCTAGTGAGCAAGAATTGATTTCTTTTTTTCTCGAGAAAATAATATTTTCGTTTAATTTTTTCTTCTTTTCTCCTGTTTCAGAAATGCTGCAGATGATAACCGAAAACGTATCAAGTAATCGAATTTATCGTGCAATAAATAGCCGTCAGGAATTACGTCCAACGTCATGAATTACTCTCTCGTTGTTATTGAACTTATTAATGGACTACTACCTATACTATCGCGCTGTTTTGCAAATTTCTGCTTAGGAATCGATTTGTAGCGATTACCCAAACAGACGATAAGCAGTTTATGTCTGTGTGCAGGAATCATAAATCGCTTTTTATTTTTAAAGTCACTTTCCCTATTTCCCAGTCTGAGCAGAATTTAGTGGACTTCGGGATGATAACTGGTAAATCACAAACAGCTGGCTATTGGAGTTTTTATGTAAAATTTTCGTGAAACGAAAAAAAACCTCGAATTTCTTGAAAGGTTTTAATCGTGATTATTCTCTAGCGTGTGCTCTTTTAAGCATTTTTTTTTGTTTTAAATTTGCAACTATTGCCATCCAAAATTGCAACTCTGCAAATGCGTTATTGCGAATGTTCCAAAAACGTGATTTTATTGTTATTTTTTAACGCAAAACGCGGCTTTGCAGACTTTATTAGACCCGTTTCGCCTTTACCTGGCCGCTAATCACTTGACTACATTATACTGTAAGGAGGAAAGACTTACCTCCATGCATTAGTTCGGCTTTAAGTTCGCGTACACGCGTCATATTTTCCTCGATCTCGAATTTCGTCTGTACATTTCTGATGTGATTTAGGTTCCGTTACGCTAAACCTGTTTGTAGCAGAGGTAACGCATATGAAGAAAACCAATGTATGAGCGCATGCGTATTGTGTTTCGCTGTATAAAGAATGGCCAAGAATTCTTAACGAGAATAATTAAACCCGAGTTCTGCAAAAACGATAAACTCTAATGACAAAAATTGGACTTAATAAACTGTCTCACGCTTTAGGAGTAAACCCGTTCACAAATGCAAATTGTCGATCTTCGTGATCAGGTGCGTCTGATGCTTGCCATCGGTTCTTGGCATCTGTTTAAAATTTAGTATTATTCAAATGGCGAATAATTGTGGTTTTGTATATCAATTACAATGAAGCATAGTATGAATTCGTTTCCGAGAAACATCACTTGATTTTGCTATCTTTAGATGAAGAAACCCGATGCAACTCACAAGTAGGTAACACAGCGCTATAAACTGACTAGATTGCCATACATAATGATATTAGTTTATAAGACCACTTAAAAGTTCGGGACGGGGACAGAGATGGCGACATTCTGTCCTATCTTGGCGACATCAGTACATGTGATGATGTCACATGCCTGACAGTACACTTTGTCATTGCAAGTTTACACGTACATTCACACATGAAAGGATTTCTGTCTGAAATTAAACGATTTGTGTATATCTAGTACCAAACCCGGATCTATTCAAAAACCTAAAATTAGATTCTTCATGTGAGTCATTGAAAATCAGGATATATTTTAACATTTCTTCCAAGTTAATATTGGCCAAATTGTTGATTCTAGATAGATCTTCGAATATCGAAAGTTAAAATCGAACTGCAAGAAGAAGTGCATAGAGGTGAAGACAAACTTACTTTCAGTTTATTTTATACATAGAACTATTTTTCAAAGAAAATGTTATCTTTTAGATATGAGTTTTATAAAAAGAAACAGAATATCTCTTTACTGTTTTGATATTAAAAATAGGAGGATTTGTTATCATAGGAAATTTGATCGTTGGTAATGAATGTTTGCAGATAAATAATAAGAAATGGAGACGAGAAAATCTCCAAGAGTTGTTTCCACAGAGACGGAGTCAATTCGTATGGCATGACGCTCTCGAAACATCAGAAATAAAAGATTGTTGTGTGGTTTACGGCAAGAATGGTTAAGAGGTGGTTTATCTGGATGTAATATTATCCTCCCGCTAAACTCTGTCACTGTTACAGACAAAGGGCCTGTGTGGAGGGACCGTCCACATTGGATGGCTTTGTGCAGAAAAAAACGCGTACAATGATCTTCTATATCAGCTCGATCGCCAGACTGTCATCGTCCCTGTCTGCAACGAGACTGGTTCGAATCTAACAGTTGAGAGTTGCAACAGGATGCAGGAGTCTGCAGACCGATTTTTAGTCCACAAGCTGCGATTTCAGTGTTTATATTACTTATTAATTCGGATGGTACGATATTATTGACAGTTACAAAATCTTCACTAATTTTTGTATTAACGTAAAATTTCCATTAGTATTTCGTTGCGTTATGGAATATCGACTTCACAGGATTAACATAGTCTTCTCTCCGCGGATTTCGGAAGTATGTAGTCAGAGTTATGTCTAGGAGGGATTGGGCGTCACACTTGCAAAGAAAGTTTGCTTTATTTTGCTATAAACGTCAGTATTGGATGTGTGCAGCTGATTTGATAAAGATAGGCAGACCACGAAGGCCACCATTAGCAGTTTGCGTGTCGTCGTTGCTAAAAGCAGGCTCACATTTGCCCCCATTGTTCTAGATGACCAGCGAGCGGTCAAACCATTGATAAAAGTCCGATAAGGTAATTAAAGCGCTACACGAACTTGCGTGTTGGTCGTAATCTGGGGACCGACAACGCGGAGTCATTGATTGACAGTCATCTCGGCCGTGATTCTTGGCCATTCCTAGAAACATCTGTGGCTGCACACTTTCTAATTCATTTCAATATTACCGTAACCTGCCATTCTTCAAAAGACTTGTGTGGACACAGTCCATTACTTTCTTCCCGCGTTGGCTTAAGAGCCGCTATACCAGAACCCTCTGTCGGCCAGACCTCAAACTGTTGGGAGGAAGTCACTCGCTGGGCTTTGGCCGGAAATTACGGCTACAGACACCACCATCACGTGACAAGAGGCACGTGGCTTTTCAACGTTCCGTCTGACCGGTTGGCTTGATTAATCCTAACATGGCGACCTTAGCCGACCAGCAGCGTTTAGGTGGTTGTAATTAACTTTCCATTGCCAGATTATCATTAACCCGGGCAGCCCTTCTTCCAACGGTTTTTAGCCGTCCTACCTGCACTCGACATGTCACCGGTCAGAGTGCATGCTGACTCATTCTATCCAAGCGCTCATTAAATTGGTCGATGGGTATTCGCATCCCTAAGATCAAAAGGAATTTTTACGGGCTCACGCTTATTTCCGATCGAGACATTTAGATAAAGTACCGACTATTCCGGACAGGAAGTTCCTTATGGACTCTAGAGCCTCTGTCGTTTTTTTCTTCTAACAGACGCGACAATTTATCGATAAACGTTAACGGGTCTTTAAGAAAAAGAAGTCAGAGAGATTGGAGCCAACTGCCTAATTGATTTTCGATGCGATTCATCTAACTGTGAAGCAACCGTTTCGGTTCGAACCCGAAGTCAACATCCACCAATGACAGAAGCCGTTCTGTAATCGGGTGGAGAACTTCTATTTTTGACCCTGAAGGTCAGAGTTCATCTTGTCCCCACACTTAGCCGTGCCAATGTGTACGTTGTGCCCCATCAAGCAACGCCGGCACATCACAAGCAACGTGTCACGCCTAATGTAAACGATTCCCCACCCCCATAACGGGTCGCGACCTGTCTGACCCTCAGATGACCCGGCGTGTTTACCTGGTCCGTTTCCGGCCTAAATGCTAGATGTCGTGGGAAAGGTATAACACGCCAAACACCGACGCGATCCGATTACCGGGCCGTATCTGCCCATCTGGATAGCTAATTGGGACCACTGCGCTCCACACCTCCGAAGAATCGTAAGGTGGAGCACCCTACAGCCAGACTGAAAACAGTTGGAAAGTTGAAGTTGACAAGTAGAAAGCCTTCGATGATAGAGAGGTAAATTTAACACGTTTTCTCCATACCTCTTTGTTACGGCTTGCGGTTGTGACGCTACGAGTGATGCATCACTCGGCCGTCACGTGACAGTCACCATCCCTGCGTAGGAAACACAACATTTCCATTAGAATCACACTGTGGGATGTTTCCTACGCTCGCCGCTAGGGGTCGACCCCTGACGAGCCAACGCCGGCGAAATTGCCTCGACCGGCACTCCTAAGTGAATCTGGTATATCAATAATTTCCTGCTACAAGCGATTCCATGTCATCCATTCAGATGGTGTTGACTCCTTGACATCCCGACCGCACAGCTCCGCTCTCAACCAAAGCACGAAAATAAAAAGGATGCAAGTTTTCGGTTTTAATACGAGATGCAAACCACGTTCTTTTCCTTATTTATTTACGCGTTTGTTCCAGAAAAGACTACCGCTATTGTTTTTTGTTCGCGTAATCTATATCATGAATCCAGAAGAGTTTAGCGCCACATCAGCCATTAATAACCAGACGCCCATTAAAGAGCATTAAGTAGAGGTGTGGCTATCAATGAAGAACCTGCGCATTCTTTTCTTTCTTCCATTAAAAAAACTATTCTTTTTCACCAAAAAGTCTTCGAATTGGTTGTTATCAAAATTATAATAATAATAATAATAATAATAATAATAATAATAGTAAACTGTTAACTATTGTTGAGGATTTACAATTCGTAGAAATTCCAGTAAAGATAATGCAGAGATTCATTCTTCTGTTGACATAAGGTTACCATGACTACCAAAATCGCTATTAAAATTACGTCACTGCCACGTGAATCAGTTTTCCTCTTCACGTGGTAATCATCACTCTGGTGGCGAAATTTATTCAACTGCTATCAGAAAATTAAAATTTTGTTATTTATCTTGAAAGATAAATCTTAAATTGCATCGATCCATATGATAATTTTAACCGAATTTTAATGAAAGAACTGATCTTTACAATATACGTTAAAATAAACATTATCTAACGTTATGACTTACAATCGTTTAATTGGCAATTCTCCATCTCCATAAACTAAAAAAAAAAGATCAAGATCAAATTACAGTAGTTTACTATGAAATTTAGAAGGAATTAAAATACGCGAAAATTCGTAAATAGAATTTCGATAAGCATTGATGGAAGAGTTTTACTTTCATGTCTGGATGGCCTCAATCCGGAAATGCAGTGCGGAACTTCTAAACTATTTGCATAAATTGCTGATGTCTTCTTTTGACTGGACGGCGGCCGTCGTTAATGTAGAGGAGTTCCCCGTAACGACCAATAGCGAGGAGTTCTTTTCGTGACGTCGACAGCCGCCACTGGGTGATCTTTGCGTGAAACACGCGGGGCCACTTGTCAATCATTTCTCACGTGATTCGCATTGATGGCGGACACGAGCTAGTTTGTGCGACGTGATTTCAATTTGCGTGTTTGAAATGAGAATGGAGATTGAAGTGCTCTATAACTACGATTCGTAAATGTTTTTTCCTTTTTATAGGTCAATATATATATATATAGATGTATATATTCTAGATAGATTTCAAATGGAAAAAGTTAATGATTTTAGAAGGTAGAGAAATGCAAGTTTGAATGAAATGAGGAAAGAAATACATTTTATTATAGAGGAGACACATTCAGGTTTTAATGGGACCGAATCAACTTTTATAAAGAAATTTTATCGAGCTAATTGTTAAATCAGTTTAATAATAACAAAAGCGTTTTGAAACGAAAATGGAACAGAACGGCCGTTATTGGTTTATTGTTTTTATGAATATAAATACCTATACCGATGAAGATGATGATTGAAATCATTCATTTATTTTTAAATTGACAATTAAAACAAATGCTTATTTATATTGTTAGATAACTATTTTTATAACGAGAGCAATAATTTCATAGAAAACAAGAAATGATTATACAGTACCGCACTTTACTTACTTGATCTCATCTGCCATCTAGTGGAGTAAATTTCAACTATTAATTATCTTTTCTAAAATGGAAAAAATAGTACATTTGAACATTTCTGATTATTTAGCATTTTATAAATGCCGATATTTACGATATAAAAGTTCACATAACGTTAAATAATTTTTATGCTGTTTAAATATTACTTATTAACGAAGATAAAGGCCTAAAAAATTATGCATTGTTTAAGCACTTCATTTTTATTCTCCCTTATGGACATTAAGTTCAGTTCTAATTGTGAATTTTCGAAAAAAATTGCAAAGAAAATTTATTCATCTTAAAAATGCAAATATTGTAATGAAATTGTGCAGGTAAAATTCTAAATTCTCAAAATTTTCCTTAATAAATATTATAAATGCTTGTTGCATCTGTCACGATATTAATTCATTAGCGGAAATTTACTAGTTACGAAAAATTTTATATTGTGTTGACTTAATTCTTATTATTTGTTTTCTTCGAGATATTAAAATATCAATATTTGAAATTAAAAATGCCAAGAGAAAATAAAATTTATCAAAATTTTTACATTTACAGAATTTACATCAAATATTTTTTTATTATCTATAGTCTATACGATATTTCCGATATTATGAACTGAACTATTCATAATAGTAAAATTTTTGATTTAATCTGATCTAGAACAAATTTTAAGTAATTATCACAAGAAAAATATAATTTTCATTTTGTATAAAAATTTCAGATGCGTTATTCCATCGATAGCTTTTAAACGCTATAAATATTCAAAATAAACTGAATTAATCAACTCTCTTTTAATAACTTTGCTTTTTGAGAGTTAAGAGGTTCTTTTCTGAAAAATTTAAACGCTGGGAAAAAGTTCATCAAGCTACTTCTAGTTAGCTATTTATAAATTTATTTACAAAAATAATTTCGGACTTTTTCTTTCTGCTCCTTTTTTTACAAAGTTTATTGAAATAAAGCTTCTTCAGTTAAAAGTAACCAATAACTCATATTTAATAAGCTTATTTGAATATGTAGCCTATATATATATATATATAACTTACTTCCTATAAGCATTAAGCTGAAACATATGCAACTGAATAAATCCAACCATATATGAAGTTACGAGTCTCATAAAAGATTAATATTATAGATTTACAGGTAATAATTAAAATGAGCGAAACTGGGATTGAGTTCTAAGTAAAAGTCCTTTTTGTTTTGATTTGACTATCTGACAAATTAGATATCCAATATTTGATATCCTTTATAGCCTGGATATGCTACTATTTTATCTGCTTTATAGCTAAAAACAGAGCAGTTCATGATATATATTCTCTATAGTCCCGAATTTTTAAGAAAATATAACTTATATCTATTGCAACTAATTATATCTAGTCTAGTAAAAAACTATAATTTTAACACCAATATTTTGTGAACGAGAAAAATATTTAACAGAATTCAAGTTATAATTTATAAAATATATTAATCATAAAAAAAATAAATTATTTTTCATTATTCTAGTCGTAGTCTTATATTATTAGAAAGTCGTTATTAAGTTAGATGTTATAGAGTCGAATAATTTTTAGGTTATATATTTTTTCTTTTTTTATCCTTGGAAAAACATGTTTGAACAAAAGCATTCTAAATATAAATATTAAATTTGTCATTCATGTTGTAATACTACATGTCTTAATATTCAAACATTTCATAGTTGACATTTGTTTGGACAATAAAGTATATTGTTTAATTTTTATTAATATTAAATAAAAAAACAAGAATTAATTTTTATGCATTAAAATTTTTATTAGAGAGAGATTTATATGGATCACAACAAATATTAACTATTATTTTAACATGCTGTATATATATTAATATATATATATATATTGTTGTTGTTTCAAATTATAGAAAAATTGCTTGGATACTATGTTTATTGATTCTGTTTAATGATAAAATGCCAAGTAAAGCGCCGATTGTTTATTTTATCTTATCTTATTTATTTATTCGTTTCTGTTATTTGACTGTAGCAAATCCCATCTGTCATCTGGCTTTTTGTCACGAATAGCGCAAATTAATATATTAAAGTACAACGCTGTGTAGACTAAGTAGATGTAATCGCAGCACCAAAAAAATTTATAATTATGAATCGAAACATGATTGATATCAACTTAAACTTACAAGAAATTAGTTGATTTATTTAGGTTCCCTTAAGTAATTTATATTAAAATTTGCGTATTAAGATGATGTACAATATAGATTTTTATCTTCTTACAAGATAAAGTATTAAGAATCTTTTAGATGAGTACTGTATATACTGTACTAACGTAAGTAATAACGCCTAAGTTGGTGTTTTTGAATCTTCTATCTTCTTTTATAAAATTCGATTACCTCTATAGAACAACATTAATCCATAAATAATATAAAATTAATTTAAAATATTTATATAACCTATAAAATACAATTTGTGCTTGTTTTTATTAATATGAGCATAGTCTTATGTCTTTTCTTCCATCATCCCCTTCTATATGTTCTTACAAGACCCAATTTTACTTTCTATTCTATATCATTAATTGACAAATCCTTTTAAGGATGATGATTTTGAATACTATATATAATTTGCGCATACAATATACTCATAGAAAATTTTGTTCTACAAAGTTGTTCTAGAAAGTCTCATTCAGCTGTCGAAATTCTGCTAAAAAATACACATTTTTAGCTATTTCAAAAACATTTCGGTTTGTGTATTGATAATATTCTCCGTAATTGTTTTTCTTCATCTGTCGAGCTCCATTAGCCTATTAGTGATGACTAAAGATGTTCATCATTGACAATAAAGGAAACCTGGAACCACTAAATAATGCATACGTAAAATATCACATTATTGCAATTTTGAAGTTAAACTAAACATTAAACATTAAAATCAATTAAAAATAAAAAAAAAAACATTATTTCAATTTTGAAGTAAATTAAACATTATTTCAATTTTGAAGTTTACTATCACAGAAGTGATAGTATTGTTTCGCGATTGCTCTGCCCTTATGAAAAAAGACACATGGACGTTTTTTTCAAGAGAGGGGATCCGATTTGAGTATGGACTCACAAATTCTGTTACCTATTGTATAATATAATATACCAAAATTTAAAGATTATCGTTGACATAAATATTTATACCATAAACAAATATCTAAAATGTAACACATATAATTTATAATAAATTATTATCAATAATGAACTGTATATATTTTAAAACAAGCAGAAAGTGATCATTCTCCATTTTATATATCGATATTTTTCAATTAGAAGTTGTGAAATCATTTTTCAAGATTGCAATTAATAGAAAATTGAAATTATTTAGATACACTGCATTGATTAAATCATTATTTATTATATTATTTATATTCTTTGTTTCACCACTTATTGTAAAGAAGAATATGAAGAACTCTCAATAAAAACTTGAATTCAATACAATACAATGTTATTAATATTCACAGCATTATTTTCTAAATATAATTTAAAATAATGATGTTTTGTAATAATGTTTTGTAATATAAAAGTGACTAATTAATTTAAAAATATATTATTAGTTATTTCAGTTGCCTCTCAGATAACTGTGAAGCTACCTTACATTAATGAATCACTTAAATATTTCCCCTTCGTTATTATTATTATTTTCCTATTCTTAGAAACAGAAAGCTATTCAAATGCGTTACATTAAGTAAGTTTCGTCCATTTATTATAATTTTGATGAAAGCATATTTTTAATGTAGGTGATCCTCGACCTACATAAATTCAATTTTATAGTACTTAAATTCGATTTTGCATAAAAAACTGACATGCAAAATATTTTTGTTCTTTTAATTGCGAGTAAATTTGAAAAGATTTAAATGTTACTAAATTAAATTATACTGAATTATGCAATTTTATAAAAAAAAAAGTCATCCGCACTTGCTCCAATTCTTCTTTTGCTTAGTATTTTAAAATTTCTACATCATTCCAGGCTAAATACTATACTTTAAGATTGCAACAACACCAAGTCCTTTGATGGTTTATTTTTTTGTTTAATTGGTATATTTTGTATTAATTATTCATAAAATGTTGGTCAACCATGCTTAAGCATTTTAGAAGTCTGTTGCAAATAATTTATTATTTTTCTACATTACAATAATGCAGAAAAATATATTTTATATTTTGAGAAATTTTTATAACCTTTTTTGGATATAGAAAACTTCCCGGAAAGTGATTAAGAAAAATTATTCAGAGGAGAGGAAATTCATCTTAAAGTCCGAGATAAGAAAAGATATTTTTTAAATTCACCTTATTAAGAAAAATGTATTTCCATAAAAATTACTATGTAGGTTATATCATACGAAATAATATATTTAATTATTTTAATTAATTAATAATTAAAATAATTATTAATTAATTAAACCAATTAAATGTACTGTACATTAAATTAATGTACTGTAATTATTACAAAAACTGTTTTCATTGCATCTTTTTATGATTTTTGAATGATATTTATTTAGATAAATATCATTCAAAAATCATAAAAATTGAAAATCACCGATTTTTTTAAATGAATGACATCTAAATAAATGACATCAATAAATCTAAAAATATCGAGATGACGTCGAATTTTGTATACTAAAATCGAATTTTATCAGGTGTCTTTTACTAACATTTGAATTCTTATCATTTGGATAGCGACAAATAGATAAATTTAAAATTTTCATCATTAGTTGAAAAACTTATTAAGCAATATTTAATCAAATTTGATTTCTGTAGGATATTTTAGAGAATGCTATTGTTTCCGAATCGGACATAAAATTGAATGCCTGGATCCCAATGCAGTTTAAATTCTGAAACAATGAAACTGTCGCACAAAACTTAAACATAATTCAGCCGATAATAAAAAATATCCTGTATTAACGAATTAATTACTTTCAAAATGATTTGATATCATTATTGAAAAGTGTATAAAAATCAAGGGAAATGAATTTGCTCGTAAACATGAGTTGAAATTCGATAAGGAAGTTTTTTTTATTTTACAATCCGCAAAAATAGATAATAAATTATATAGTTCTATAATGCATTCTACAAACATATAATTATTATTTTAATATTTTGTGTGAAAAAATTAATAAATGAATGGAAACGAACGAAAAAAAATCATTTTCTGCTGTGAATCAATAATATTTTTCAGCTTATGCTATTAAATCACACTAGCAAAGATTCAATCCTTCTGTCTGGAAACATGATAACTTATATAAAAAAAAGAACTGACCTTCTCATAATTCAGATAAAGGTCAATGATAGGACTATTTGAAATTTGAATATGAGTGCTGTTATATATAGATTATTATTATATAACTTATAACTATGCACTTGCTGAATCGATAACTTTTGCAATGTATACATGCTCAAGGTTAATTTTGAATCAAAAATCGCTTAAAACTAATAATTCATATTCATGCACAGTTTTTACTCGTTTCGATACATAAATTTATTCTTTACTAAGGAAATGGATAATAAATCTATAGATATTATGACTAAATCTCATCAGAGAAAAAGAACGTAAAATTTTTTCTCATTTAAAATTTTGAGCATCAATATTACTAAGGAAATAATAATTTGAGCATAAATATCAGTATTAATATTAGTGATTTGCATTTTTTAAATTTAATACAAGTCTTAGAATATTTACTATCAAATTACAACGTTTATCTTATACATTAAATCATTTTTTTTATCATATTAACTTCTGCGGTCTTAGAATATTTACTATCAAATTACAACGTTTATCTTATACATTAAATCATTTTTTTTTTTATCATATTAACTTCTGCAAATATAGTTACATGTTTTATGCCTATAAAGAAGCTCAGTTTACAGTTCTTTCATATATAGTAGATAAGAAAACAAATTTATTCTATAATTAGAAATGATGCTACTGCAGCAGCGTAAGTAGATAGCAACGTAACGCATACAGTTGTATTAGGATTCCCTTCGCTTGAAGAAAGCTCTTAAACTTTATGAAAAAATAAAATAAAATAAATTTATATACTTTTCATTTCAATAATAAACAACAATAATTTAAAATAGTATTAAGATATGGCTTTTATAAACTGTCTGTATATAAATCTGATAATTTTCAATTAAATAAATAATTACTCTGAGACTAAATAGTTATTTCCCTTCTTTTAAATTCATTTTTATTTTTATCATATTTGGAAAATTTTATTATACTTTTAACTGAGTAGTCAAAATATTTTACATAGCGATAAGTCAAATTCTAGATATTTTTTCAATCCAAATTTAAATAATTTTAACTACAGATAAATTTTTAATTGACATTTTATCATTAACTATTAATACTATAAAATAATTAATTTAGGATTTTCTAATTACTGTATTATTTTGTAAAACATTATTTTTTATTCATCATAATATAGTATTATTATAAAACATACTATTAATGTACTTTGTGCTGTATTTAAGACAATAAAAATCTTATGATAGAACTTTTTATCTCATTATAATTTTATTATTATTATTATTATTTTATTTGTACGAATCGAAAAGTTCATTTAAAAATCATTAAAATTAAAAAAAAAAAATATTATTAAGAGCCATAATTTACTTGCTAAACAATAAAGTTGATAGGTAAATCAGGTAAGTATCCATGTTATTCAATACAGTTTGAATTTTGTTCTATCATTCAATGCTTCGACATTATTTCCATTATTTTAAATTTGCATGTTTTTTGGTAATGATTAACGATTAATATTGTATTTTAAATTAAATATTGGCAAATATGTCATAAAAATAAACTTTAATCGAGTTTACCAAAAATTCAAGAAAATATAGATCTTAATAACTAGCAAAGAAATGAATGAAATGTTAGTTCCTTCTATCTGAATTTAATCAAAATTTCATTTATTCGATAACTTTTAGTAATAAATCCTAAAATCAAATTTTCTGTCCATGTGGACATATAATAAAAAATGACAAAGTTAATAAAGTTTTTCTACAATTTTACAAACAACTATAAAAATGGTATATATATATATATGTAGCCTATATTTTATTTTATAGAATATGAATTTTTTTAAATGATATTTTGAAAGAAGTTACTTTTTGCATTCTTCGTTTTGAGAAAATCATTCGTATTTGACTGTTTAAAAAATATTTTTTGAATAACGACAGAAATTGAAAAATTTCTAAGATACTCCTCAAGTATTAAAAAAAAACCTGCGTAAAGTGTGTTTTCATCCGCCATATTGGATTAAAATGAAGGTCGATTGAAAACATTTTAAAAATTCGGTTTATATCTATAGTTTTGAACCAACTTGAATAAAAATTTATGTATCGATAGAAATTATCAAGAATATATTTTAGTGATCAAGTGTTTCTGTCAATTTATTTCAAAATGATGTCATATTCAGATTGCATCAAAGATCGTTGGATTGCATATAGCACACGTCAGGGCTCATATTTTATCTTGTTTGAACTTTCAAAAAGATGCTTTGTGAAGAATTTTCCTTCATAGATTACTTTCTGTAAGTTTATGCTTATTTTTAATTTCATAATACGTAGGGTTTATTCATAAATTATGCAATGATTTTATGCGAAACTCAAAATCTATATATTTATTACGTCACAGAAGAAAAGATTTTCATTTAATTTGAAATTGGGGCATCTGAGTAGAATGCTGAATCGTTTACATGAGATCAATCCGGCCGATTATTTAATAGCAGTACTTCGTATTATTTTGCTAATTTTGGCTGTTTATCCGTTCGTTTGCTCTCTGCGATCTCAATTAATTTATTCACTTATTTCTTATTCTGGAAGAAAATATTGTTAAAGTATTAATTGAAATCGAAAATAATTAATTAAAATTAAGTAGATAAATAAAAATAAATTTTATAACTATAAATATTTTTAAAATGAAAAAACAACATTCATTGAAATTAATAACAAAACTCATAAGTTTTCATTGAAATATTTTAATAATCTTGAATTTTTATCAATGAAAATACAAAACAATATTTAAAAGCATTAAATTATTTATTGCATTCTTGAGAGTTTTAAAACAGTTGATATAATGAACAATGATATCATTCTAGATCAGAATTTTTCATTATATTATACTTCAAAGGATTTCATCAAAATATTTAATAAAATATTTTTCTTAAATCATTTTTTTTAATATGCGTTATTTTAAGGTTAATTGCTGTGAATTTGCACGAAAAATGAAGAGTCAAATTAGTTAGGAAATTAGGACCCATTACGATCTATCCACATTCTACACTGAAATACTGAAAATAAATATCAACAGTTAAGTCTTCTGAAAAATGAGAAATGGGACTGGGATTCGATCCCGGATCATCATCTGAAAAATATAATTAACACAGATAAATATTTATATTTCATTCCGAGAGAATTTTCTAAAAAAATATTTCAATGAATATTTTTTATTAAAATATTTATATTCCGCATATATTTCAGTAAATTTTAAAATAATAGGTTTTTCAGTGCGCTTAACAGAATTGAAAAATTTTATTCAGTTCTGTTAAGCGTCACTAAAAGATAGATTTTTGAATTAATTTAAGATGGTATCTTGGAAATCTTTTCCTGTTCAATGATTATTAATCTTATATATGATTGTTTTAGTTAATATTATAAAATATATATATATAAAAGAAGTAGACCTTATATAAGTTAAGGTATTGGATACTATAGACAGTTTATTTCTAACATAGTAAGCGATGACATTCATTATAATCTTAGGACTATTCTTATATATTCACTCCTAATGAAAATATTTTTTACTGCAAATTTTATATTAATTGAATGTTTCAATTAATAAAAATATTCTATTAGATTATTATTTATTAGCATCGGAAATTGTTTCTATAATTTAGAAAGTTTTGAGTTAAATTCAAATAAAATAATTATTTTAAAAATTATTCTTTGCTCATTGAATACTGAGTTGTTAATATATAAGGGTGGAGTCCAAGCAAGATTGGAATTTTTACCTAGTTAATGCTAATTTGATGCTTGTGTAATAATAATCTTAATTTTATAAACAAAACAAATTTCTTTTCAATGATAATTCTGACAGAATTATCGATCTGCAGACCTATTTAATATTCTCTCAACAGTAACAGAAAATCATATTCATTTCTATATTTATAAGTGTTGTAGCGTATAACCTAAATTAGATGAAATACTTAAATAATCACAAGATAATTACACAAAATTTAATGTGTATAATTCTAATAATAATAACTTAGTGGCATAATTATGTATAATTATATGCCTAAAAAATAATTTTAGATTTCTAACATTTAGATAAAAATTAGGCAAACTTATATTTTAAATTTGCATTATAATAATAATTCATTTATAAGTTGTTTAGATATTATAATCATTTTTTGACTTATTAGCTGTATAATGATTTGTTATGCAGATAACATTCTCATAATTCATTATAATTAGAATCTTTATATAGAAAATAAATTATTGAACAATTCAGATTCCAAGTAATCTACATAAAAGATAAGAATCACATAATCAGTCTTAATAAATCAGAATATTTGGTTTATTGCAATTAAATAAAGAAATATATTCAATATAAATTTTATCCAACTTTACAGTTTTGCTTATTTAATAACAATTAGTGGCATAAATGAAATGGGATTTTCTTTTATGCAATTAAACTTTGAAGTACAGTATGCAATATATTGTAAGACAAAAATTTGAAATTTTTTTATTGAAATTAAAAAAAAAAAATTAAGATTGCATTTCAGTAATGAAGCTAAAATGATTAAAGGTAAAGTTAATACTAAAACTTTAAAAGTTGAGATATAAAATTGTTGGATTGGTATTTGGTGATTTATTGACATTACGGATATAACATTTAAAGTCGACTATAAGACGATATTTTTTACTTAATTTTTAATTTTACAAAAAAAATATTGAGTTAAAATCAACATCATTCATAGAGGAATGATATCATTTTATCTATGGATCTAGCATTTTATGGCAAACCATAATTTATTCTTGTAATTTCTCCATTTTTCATATACAATAGACCCCCGTATAATTCGGATTAGTATAATGTGATAAAAATTGCGGCAATATTCATATAACGAGGCAAAATAAGCCCCTTATAACACGATAGATATATTTTCACAATCTAATTGCAATATGAGTAATTCGGTGTTCTGCTGAGTTCTAATTCTAATTGTTAGTACCAATTATGATAAATGCAAATAACATTTATATTTTTGATTTTCTGATACGTGATTCATGTATAATTTTATGTGGCTCGTGTGACACGGATTCATATAAAGCGGGATGTATTTCCCGCGTTATATGCTTCAATTGTATTTAATACCTCGATGAATGGAGGAAAAATTTCATTGTAAATATAAAAATACAGTATTATTCCAAATAAATATATGGAAAATTAAAAAACAATCGATGATTAAAAGTAATAGTTTTATATGTTATTTATTGGAAGTTCTATCTTGTTTAGGTTTTAATACTTTAAACGTTTTTTTAACGCCATTTTTCAATCATTTTCCGGATTACTAAGTGGTAAGATCATTTTTGGGCAACACTGCAAGTGCCCACATTTATACATAGTCCAGATGGGTCCAAATAAATATATGGAAAATTAAAAAACAATCGATGATTAAAAGTAATAGTTTTATAATATGTTATTTATTAAAAGTTCCGCCATCTTGTTTAGGTTTTAATACTTTAAACGTTTTTTTAACGCCATTTTTCAATCATTTTCCGGATTACTAAGTGGTGAGATCATTTTTGGGCAACACTGCAACTGCCCACATTTATACATAGTCCAGATGAGACTGTGGAGATATTTATATATAAATTTTTTGAAATGTGGGTTCCAGATTTCATTCTGGATCCTCTGCTGGAAAGTGAAGCTTTTCTACCCAATTATTCAGATCGAAATACTTTAAGTCTGTGTCGATTTACGATATCTCATAAATGTGGGTTCCAGATTTCATTCTGGATCCTCTGCTGGAAAGTGAAGCTTTTCTACCCTATTATTCAGATCGAAATACTTTAAGGCTGTGTCGATTTACGATATTTCTTTTAAGAAAGTATATTTGAAATATCCTAAAATATATCACTAGCGTGTCCGTTTGCCCCACAGTTACCTTATGTTATGAAACTAATGGCAAAAACAAATGTGTTATTTATTGAAGTTAAATCTTGCCTTTCAGTAAACACAGATAAAATAGAAACAAACAACCTATGTGAATCAGAAGAAAGTAAATAAGGTCTGCTAAATCTTTCCAAAGATGGTTAAATTGTTGGAATATTTATGCTTTTATTTTCTGAGTTTCTATATACTGTATATGGAAACTCAAAGTTTTTAAAATTGAATTCCATATATTCAATTTTAAATTGTAGTTGATAGTTATAAACTATATTATAAATATAGTTATAATTATTATTGTTTTAAATAAATTACTACAAAAATACTTATATTACATTTTCTAAAAGAAAAAAATACACCTTATAAATAATGCACTGCATAAAATTTCCATTCTTTATTATTAATCAAAATGATGTAAGGATATAACGAAAATAAAATTCGTAGATCTTACATTGCAAATTGTCTATAGAAAATATATTGAACATATACACTGACATATATATTACATTGATATTCAAAGATAAAATTTCACGTTATATAAAGGGAAAATATAAAAATTTTTTCTCTACATGGGCACAAAATTTTATCTTTCAATGTTTTTCTATAGATAATTATGGCATTATCTACCTAAACCAATACATTGATAGAGAACCATCAATATATCGATGCAGAGAACAGTGCGGAACATGGATGTAGTGCGGAAATCGCCAAATTCACGTCAGATCTAGATTCCCGATTTTTTGATTAAAAGAAAAAAAAATTATAATTCATATCCATGTTATAATCCTAATGGTTAGAATCAATCATCAAATATTCTGCGAGTGTTTTTCATTTATGCAAGTCATCGAATTGTGCTAGCTTTCTGAAATTTTTTCTTTCCATGTTTTTGATTTTGCTTTTATATTTTTTAACTCATTAAGTATAATTAAATATAAATCAGTTATTAAAAGTTTTAATGATGATAATTCTAATTTATTTTTTCTGATATATATAAAAATAGATGTTAATTACGATATGAAGTAACTATGATATTTGGCGAAGGCCATTTTGAAATCTTCATGAACTGCTTACAGTCATCATAGCCTGAAGGCTATGATGACTGTAAAGGCATTCAACTGGATTGAATGCCTTTGGCTGAAGGCATTCAACTGATATACCTCCTCAAAAGTTTCGAGATGTGGAATTTTGCAGTTGCTACCGGATTTTAAAGATAGAACTATGATTTTAAATTCATTTAAGAATAAAGATATTCTTTTTTAAGACTTTTTTCCCTATATCTCTAACTTTTGGTTTTTTTAGTTAAGTTGATATAATGCACATAGCAATTTAACTAAAACTCCTTTGATTATCAAAGACTGGTCAACATCATGGCAGGATCAACCAGAAGAGAATATTTAGAATTATAAAGTTTTACTTTTAAATATGAAAAATATTACAGTAGGGGATTATTGACATTTAAGCATTAAAAAGTATGATACTGGATAATAATTATTCTAAACTTTTTATAATGATTTTTTTGATTACATAATTTTTATTGTTACATAAGTTTAAATATAGATTATAACTTACCACAGTTGGTGATTCAACATAATTTTCTAATCTAGTATGACTAAATTCTAAACTGATCACATTTAATAATTTTTCTCTGTTTGGATTCTCATAATAACGACACCAATCTTTCATTGTCATTTCTATGTCCTTTTGAGTAGTAACATCCATAACATCCAGAATTCGACGACTACCTAAACAATTTAATTATGAAAAAATTTAGTTAAATGCACGTATATCATTTAAAAACAGAATTCTATTTAAATATTTTTGAAGATTTTCCAATTAATCTAAAAACTAAGAATAATTAAAAATAATCTCTCATTTTCTTCTGACTTGTCTATTATTAATTTAAACTTATTTAGAATAGAAGAATCTAATAAATTATTTTGTTATTGTAAAGCATTATTATAATATAGAAAAAATTTTAAAAATTTCTTGAAAACTATGTTAAATTTCAAAGGTTTATATTTTATTACTCCTCATAAACATAAAACAAGCTTAGAAAATTAAAAAAAAAAAGCATAATGAGGACATACAAGAAAACATTCCTTTTTTTTTCTATCCCCATGAAATGATTTTGCTTTCCTTTCATGAGGACATACAAGAAAATATAAACCAAAAATTCTCTTTGGTAATTGAAATAAATAAATTTTCTATGTTATATTTAATTTTTAATCAATTAACTATTCATTTACAATCCACAATTTACTTCTACAAATATAAAGGAAAACAAAATCATGCACAGTACAATATCTAGCTTGCTTCAGAAGATCAAATTTAAACAAATACACATTAATAGCATTTTTGAACTATGCCCAAAAACAATAGGGGACTATAGAAAAATTTTAAAATTTTATATTTCTCCTTATACACTTATGTAAGGAATTACAAAATGTTGCAAATAAGTTTAAAATAAAACAATTTTGTGTTATTTTATTGTTCTTTTTAATTAAACAATTGTTTCAGTAAAAAGAACAAAATTAAAATGTATATAAACTAAATAAGTTCACACATTAAAATTTCAACTACATTTATTTTTTATTTAATACTAAAAAATATGAAAATTAATTTTTATTTAAAAAATTTAATTAGTTTAAATGCACAGTTTTACAAACTACAGAATAAGGACTACATAGAAGAAATATAATAAAAAAGATACACTTGGAAATAAAAAGTTACTGCTAGTTTTACAATTATAATATTTTATACAAAGAAGTAAAAGCAGAAGAGAATTCTTTAAAAAGTATTTTTATAACAAAAGTAGATGATATTCCTACTTCTAAAGTACCACAAAAGGAATGTTATTTTGTTTTATTAAAAATTAAATTTATCTATATTTTATTTTCTGATAAAATTACTTTTTAATGTTATTAAATATCTATATAATGTAATTATAATGGACCTTTAATATGGATTATTTATGGTTAAGTTTAGAAAAATTTAAAATCTATTAATTTTCTTAAAATTACTCACAAAAAAATTAGTCAAAAATTACAATACAAAAAATTAATTAAATTTTATTTGGGGTCTATTTTAAAAAATACATGAAACTTACCAACACACTGACGAACGTCATTAACTGTAAAATTACTGCTTGGCATTCTAAAAAGAGATTTAATTTCAAAATTATTAAAAAAATTAACCAAATTAAAACAAGATTAGAAACTTGATGCATTTATCAGTTCATATCTGCCGACATTTAAAGAAAAACAGCATCATAAAGAATATCAAAATTCAATTCATTCTTTTCAAGCTGAATTACATTTATACAAGAAAACCAAAGAATTATAATATAGATAATGAACTTGTGGAAGGTTTGATTCAAACCTGACACCATAAGTCAAAACAGTCAGAAGTCAGCAATGCTCAAAATTTGTGGAATGTCCACTATTAATATTTATTATTATGCTCATCTTTATCATAATAAACTTCATGATAATAATCAATGAAAGTCAATACATTTTTAAGTGATAAAGTATTAAAGATTTTTTATTTATCAATTTAAATGTGCTCTAGAAGAACTATATTCTGAACTATGTATTCTGTTATATTCTAAGAACTCTAGTTTGTTGTTCTTTGATTTATAAACTAATGATGGCTTTGTTAAGCCAAAAGTACTTTTCAATTATGGCTTTATTTTTTAATATAACTATGTTTATTACATATCTGCATCCCACTCACTTACTTGTGTGTTACCTTTGATCTGTAATAATAATCTTAATAAACTAATAATAAACTTCTGCTTATTATTAATTTATTAAGATTATTATTACAGATCAAAAATACAAGAACCAGGCATAAAAAGGACGCTTTCCAAACATTAGACAATTGCACATTGCCTCATATGCATGGGAATTGTATTGACCAATTATAGAAATTACTGATTACATTATAAATACAAGTGATCATAAATCAATGAAAATGTAATTGAAGATCATCTGTAGTCAATAATTTGTGAAATCACAGAATAAACTCAAAAATCAAATTAAATTATGAATTCTAAATGTTTAATTTAATTATGCTTTATCTGAAAATTGTTATTTGAAATTTCAATGCATATTTTCAATCCTAAATTTAAAAATTATCAACAGAAAGAAAACTCATTTTAGCTTACAATTTAAATACCTGATATGATATTCTATATTATTTTCTAGTATACTAATTAAAAAAAGTGCAAACTTGTTAATTTTTAGATAAAATTTATATATGGTAAAAATAAATATGGCAAATAATTAGTAAACTATATAAAGATTGAATTATTAAGGCAGAAGAATAAGCATAAAATTTATTATATGTATGATTTTCATATAACAATTCTAAACAGAAATGGTCTTCAATTTAAGCAGTGATTATTCATGAAGAAACAAATTTAACAAAACATTACAAATAGAATTTAAATCGTTTTTATAAAGAACATAAAACGACAATCTAAGCCAAAAACTTTTTATTGTTTTTGGAACAAAGAATAATTAATTTTGTTATAATTCTTGTTAAATTTGTTTTTAAGACTGACTTTTGATAGATGAATTTAAAACATTTCTGATGAATTTGTTTATGAAAAAAATTTATTAAATAATTAGTTTGATAAAATTGAATCATCATATAATGTATGTAAACTATATGCATAAAAACTATTTGTAACTATTATACATATGATGCATATGTATAATTGATCCATGAATTCCATCTAAGTAGTAGTTCATATTTTTATAATATATAAATTATGATCAACTTTAAATTGTGAGACTCAATATTATTACATTAAAGATAATAATAATAAATCAACACTACAAAAACACATAGGTGTTAAGATTTACTGCAACATAAATTCAAAAAGATCAAAATAGCTGTCCAAGAATCTGAAGAACACACTCTGGTCACCATGATTTCACTGGCAAATTATGTAAATAATTTTCATTCTGAATTGTTGTGCTTAAGTCATCATTCATTGTATAAAAGCTTATTTAATCTTATGGCAAAAAAATCAAAATTCTTCTATAGTCATATGATATTATTAAAAAGAGAAAAATTATTAAAAATAGAAAAACACTACTGCTTTGGCACAAAGGGCATTAAATAGCAATCTACATATAAATTGGGATGGCAAAAAATAATTAAAACACAGGAAAATCCAAACAGGAAAATGGGGCAAATCTCTTGCTATAATATAAAAGAGAAAACAGTCAATAATAGCAATCTACATATAAATTGGGATGGCAAAAAATAATTAAAACACAGGAAAATCCACAAACAGGAAAATGGGGAAAATCTCTTGCTATAATATAAAAGAGAAAACAGTCAGTTAAAATCTATCAGCATTGTAGATCCAGGAGAATTAAGTAGTGCATGGAAGTTTTGTCTAAATTAATAGATTAATGAAGATCTTTATATAACAAAATGTGTATTAAAGTGTATAATATTTTA
The DNA here is from genome assembly GCA_000484575.1 of Olivierus martensii. Classification (NCBI taxonomy): domain Eukaryota; kingdom Metazoa; phylum Arthropoda; class Arachnida; order Scorpiones; family Buthidae; genus Olivierus; species Olivierus martensii. The sequence goes on along the minus strand of AYEL01082909.1, from coordinate 57,267 downwards.
ATAAAAATAACTTTTAAAATTTAAATAGAAAAAAATCTTGCTTAGCATGGCAAACGTTTTTGTTACTGTTTTAAGTATATTTAATTTGTGTTTAACTGTTAATATATTGGAACAGAATTTAATTTGTTTAAAGCTGAAGAGGGAATTGAAGAATTCTGAAAGCACTTCTTCGCATCAATAAAGTAATTTTCTTGGAATTAATATATCCTACTAATTGGCTAGATGTATTTAAAAAATTAAGCAATGTTAATCTTTGTGAATGAAATCATTAATTTCATTATTATTATAATTTGCTTGATTTTAAAGATTGTGTGTTCATTTACTTAAGTAAATAAAAGCATTGTTTAATCATAAACTATTGATTTTGTTTGTCTTAATTTTATGTGGTCAATCTGCATTGCCAAAACAGAATGCCTAATTTTAAGTTTATGGAAAATTGAATCTTGGCTTTTGAGTGGTGAAAACACTCTTTTCTTTAAATTGCTTGTGTATATTTTGATAATCTTTGAACTTTAAGACAAACTTGAAAATAAAAGCTTAATACTGTTTTGAATGAAATCATAGTATTTATATCACATCGAATATTGACTTAAAATATAATACTTTAAGTTCTGCTTATACTTTATCCCATAATTAATTCATTATTATTATTTACAAAATACTGGTAGATGATGATTTGATATTATCAACTTTTGATGGTGATATAATCAATAAAATCTGTGATTGATTAATGCAATTCATATATGTATGACCACATGTACAATAGTCTGATATACTAAAATTAATTTATTTTTTAAGTTTTGTTTATATAGTTTTTGTATTTGTTAAGTTTATTATGATAATGTATAGTGTCCTAAAAAGAATAATAACGAGAAATCCACAAATTTAAAGCATTTCCAATTTATAACTTATGACCTCAGGGTTTGAACTTAACCATATTATAAGTTGATGATGACCTGGTACTTGAATAAAAATAGTATTTTCATTAAAACAAAATTTTCATATGTAGCCTGGAAAAAATAACACTGAATTCCAAAACAATACAAAATATTAAAAGTTTATCATTTTTTTTCTCTCAAGTAAGATAAGTATTATAATAAAATAACTGTTATGTACATATCAGACTATATTCGACATATCTTCCAAAAAACCAATTTCTTAATTTCTCAAATTGAATTATAAAAATTTTCATATTTCTTAAAATCACATTTTGTAAACTTGTTTTTTTATGGAATTCATGTTAAATTTATATTATTACAATAGTATTGACCGTCATAATAAAAAAGTTATATAATTAAAACGTAGGAAGAGGGAAAGTTTTACCTTGCATGTATAGGAAAATGCTCGGACTTCCGAAAATAGACATTAAAGCGGAGCGGGAAAGTCGTACGATACGGGAACGCACGAGTGGGGTTTCACTGTATTATCAACATAATCAACGAAGTTCACATGGAAAGTCGTACGATACGGGAACGCACGAGCGGGGTTTCACTGTATTACAAACCTTACAATCTAAAAAAATTCATATTCAAATATTAACTAACCAATCAAACAACTATTACAAGCACATTTTCAGTTTAAGTCAAAAATGCCAAAAAAATCTATTTGCATGATGATTATTTTTTTTATTTTGGTTAAAATATCATCACCTAATAATGAATAATTGGCTTATAATTTAAAAATATATTTTATAGTTGAGATCAATTTTATTTAAATTCATTTCAATTATTATTATCCATATTTAACTGCTAAAAACTTCATATAATAACAAACTAAAAAAACAAGCACTCTTTGCAGTATAGTACTCTACTTAACTTTTATTATTAAGATACAAACGTTTTCGATGCACTTTGCATCCTCTTCAGGTATACAACACTTTCACTTAATCAAATCTAGAGACTTTTACAATCCTTCCAACCCATATGAATTGGAAGGACTCAATATTGTAAAAGTTTCTAGATTTGATTAAGTGAAAGTGTTGTATACCTGAAGAGGATGCAAAGTGCATTTAAAACGTTTGTATCTTTTCATTTCAATTCATAAGTTAAACCAAAAAACTTACTCCACAATCCTTAACCAGTTAGACTATTAAGATAATAAGAAAATTATTATTTTGGAAAGTTTATATAATAATTAAAAAATTTATTGGACTAAGCAAATACTAAAATTCCCCAGAAAGGGCTAGCAACACTTATCAAGTAAAATTTTTCAGCTAACAGTTTATCAGATTAGATTGAGTGTCAATCTAATCTGATAAACTGTTAGCTGAAAAAGTTTAACAGTGTCATCTAGTCTGATAAATTTTGAAAATCTGATAAATGTTATTCAGCTGTCTAGGAATGCTAGTGTTGGATCACTGCTCACATATTCAAACCCATATGAACTGCATTAACAATCACAGAATATGAGGGTCGGCTGATAAGTCCCAGGTCTAACAATGAAAACAACATTTTTTATTATTTTTTTGGTGTTATTTCTCAACATAATCACTAGAAAGGCTAATACATTTTTCATATCGATGCTCTAATTTAGTTATACCATCTTTATAATGCAAAACGTCAAGCTCCTCAAAATAGCTATTTACAGCATCAATAACTGCCTCGGGTTGTTCTCAAATTGTCGTCCACCAAGCTATTTTTTGAGGTTAGGAAACAGGTGGTAGTCGCTAGGTGCTAAGTCTGGCGAACAAGGTGGATGGGGAAGCAATTCGAATTTTAATTCATTAATTTTAGCCATTGCAACAATTGACGAATGTGCTGGTGCATTGTCATGGTGAAAATTTTTTTCGCTAGATGTGGTCATTTTTTCTTTACTTCGTCATTCAGATGCTGCAATAAATTTGCTTAGTATTCACGAATTTATAATGCAAAACGTCAAGCTCCTCAAAATAGCTATTTACAGCATCAATAACTGCCTTGGGTTGTTCTCAAAATTATCGTCCACCAAGCTATTTTTTGAGGTTAGGAAACAGGTGGTAGTCGCTAGGTGCTAAGTCTGGCGAACAAGGTGGATGGGGAAGCAATTCGAATTTTAATTCATTAATTTTAGCCATTGCAACAATTGACGAATGTGCTGGTGCATTGTCATGGTGAAAATTTTTTTCGCTAGATGTGGTCATTTTTTCTTTACTTCGTCATTCAGATGCTGCAATAAATTTGCTTAGTATTCACGAATGATACTTTTATCCTTTTCAAGGTAATCAATAAAAATAATTCCTTTTGCACCCCAGAAAACACTCTCCATAACCTTGTTAGCTGACAAAATTGACTTTGACTTCTTTGGAGTTGGTTCACCGGCTGCTGTCCATTGTTTTGACTGTTCTTTGCTTTCAGGAGTGTAATGATGAACCCAAGTCTCATCCATAGTTACAAAACTACGCAAAAATTCTTTGGGATTTCGTTGGTAGAGTGCCAAATTCTCACTTGAAGCGATATTCCATCTCAACTTTTGCTCAGGTGTTAGCAAGCGCGGCACCCATCTTGCGCAGAGCTTGTGCATACCCAAAATATTATTTAAAATATTACCTGCACGTTCTTTTGATATGTTTACAGCCTCCGCTATCTCGGACAACTTTAATCTGCGGTCTTCCAGCATGATTTTATGGATTTTTTCAATCATTTCAGGAGTTGTTACCTCCATAGGGCATCCAGGGCGGGGCTCATCTTTCGTGCTCTTACGACCCTTTTTAAATTCAGAAACCTTTATCTTTTCACCATTGTATATGACGGAGAAGAGTCTTTTAGTGTGCCGTCCATTTCCTTTTTGAATTCAGAAGGCGTTAAACCTTTTATATAAAAGTATTTTACCAGCTCATGTTTTTCCAAATCTTCCATTTTCGTGAAAATATTAATAACATGTTAATCAAAACACTGTCAAACATAGACTAAACAAACTGATTACCTAAAACTAGCTTATATAAACTGTCTAGCTGTTTATATAAGCTAGTTAAGGATAGTATTACAGAATGCCAGCACAAAATTACATTAGTGGCGCCATCTATGTGTCAGGCCCAGGACTTATCAGCCGACCCTCGTATACTGATTACATCACTATTGTAAGAGAGTTGGCATAAGCTGAAGCATTATAAGCCAAGGACTACCTGTAGTTCAAATATTCAATTATTAAATTAATAAAACTAGTTAAAATTATAAACAATAATATATAAACCTCAATATATAATCTTCTACTCCATTATCAAATTGTATATAATGATTCTATTTTATCAGAATATATTGTAACTGGTTTCATATCATTTGTGTCATTAAATTTATATTAATTTATTGCTATAATATTTTTTCCATAACTCTCGATATTCATCTATAAATTTTTATCTTATAACTTCATAAATATCAATCAACACAAACTAAGAGATTTTAATTAATCTCTTTAATACTTTTATAGATATGAATGCTATAGTAGTTATTTCAAATGTTTAGGCTCAATTCACATGTACCACAGCATACAACTACAAAACGGTAGTTGGTTTGTGGACGGTCACGAATTATAATTATATTAATATAGAAACGCATAATCTAACTCAGACGGACCGCAAGCTGAAGCCAACTTCAACCACTGTCGCAACTTATGGCGTGGTTCTGTTGTGATACATGTGAGTTGAGCCTTAAAAAAGATGTAGTGACTATTTCAGTCATGTTCTTTTACAACACAGAAACACAATATTGAAATAACTATTATGGCAGTCACATCCATGAAAGTATTAAGAAAGAACTTTTCATTCTGGACTTACATGCTATAGCAGTCAATAAAAAAATCAATGGTTTACTAGCATTGGTATCTTATATCCATTTTCATAGTCGTAAATTGTTAATACTGTCCTTGTGTGAAAATAATAATGCTGAGTGGTTAATATAAAAGATTAAAGAAATCAACCTAATACAAGGGCGATTCAATAAGTAAGTTACAAATCGTGATTGAAAAGAAATGAATGGAGATAATGACATACAAACAACATTTATTTTTCAACATAATCTCCATACAAATTTAAGCACTTGTCCCACCGTTTCACAAGACTCTGGAAACCTGTGGTGTAAAATTCTTTCGCTTGCTGTTGGAACCATGTGCGTACTGCTGTTTCAACTGCTTCGTCGTCAGAAAAGCTTCTCTTGAAAGATGATGTTTCAAAGGGCCAAACAAGTGGAAATCGCTCGGGGTGAGGTCCGGGCTGTAAGGAAGGGTCAAACAAATGGAAATCGCTCAGGGCGAGGTCCAGGCTGTAAGGTGGATGTTGGAGGACCTCCCACTTGAACGTTTCTCCAACGTTTCTCATGGCGATCTCCACCGACATATTAATAACTTGTTACGTTGTTAAAATTGCGCTTACCTGCGGATGTATGAAGAATAATGTGAAAAAAAAATTTTATATTAATAACTTGTTACGTTGTTAAAATTGCGCTTACCTGCGGATGTATGAAGAATAAAGTGAAAAAAAAATTTTAATTATTATTAATATATTTTATTATTATTACACTGCTATTAATTTTTCTTTATCAAAAAATAGGCAAAAAAATAAAAAAATACACGAATGAGTTTAAGGAGATCATATAAGAAAAAGAATAATAATAACTTTTTTAATTAAATTTTTAAAATTTTTAATAAAGAATCTTACGAAATAATTATCAATAAAATTTTCTTGATAATTATTTTATTTTAAAAATAGATTATTTAATGAATTATAAAATAATGAAGAAGAATTCTAGATAATTGATTTCTAGATGAATGAAGATTCTCTCAATTTTTGATTTATTATTATATAAAAAAAAATTTTTTGTGCTTTAAATTATTAATTGCGATTTTTTAAAATTTTCAAACTGTTGTTTTTAATTATAATAAAATTATATTAATAACTTGTTACGTTGTTAAAATTGCGCTTACCTGCGGATGTATGAAGAATAAAGTGAAAAAAAAATTTTTTAACGAACTTTAATCGATTTTTTTCCGATTATTTCTCTGCTAATTAATAAATACAACTGCGCTTTTGACTCGAGAGGATTTTACTCGAGTGGACATCGACTTTAATGCGATTATTTCGGGAACACAATTGATATTCATTAGACATTAGTGCGATTCGTCGAGTGGACTAAACTCATAAATCGATGCTAATATCGGGAATACTTTGAATTGTTTTAGTGGCTCTTTTTCTTTTTATTGCTTTCTTTTTAGTTAACATGGCTTCGCTCTCCCAAAGATTGGACTAAAATCAGTCAGAATTTATTCTCTTAATCATTTATGTACCACGATTTTTTATTTTTTTCAAAGTAGAAATCGTTATGCTTACTTCACATCTGCTGCTCGTTAACTATCTCGATTTATATCCAGACAAAAGTGCTCATTAGTCGATTCGTAACCCAGCTTCTTTTGTCTGTAGATTATTACTCATCCATCTTTCCAGCTATCCTTTTTTCACCCCGACTTACTCCGTTACACTTGATTGTTAAAGAAAACATAAAAAGTAAAAAAATGTGCTTTCTATTTGCTTATTTATTTAATAAATAATAATATTTCTACTATAAAAAATGTCATAAGTTTGTAAAGTTTATAATGAAATATTTCTTACTTTAAATATTAAATAGAAGTAAACAATAAGCCAAATAAGTAAGATAAATCATTTATTTCATCTGAGGCAGGCTTCATGGAGAGCCAAAAACATTATTGAATAAATCATTTATCTTACTTATTTGACTTATTGTTTACTTTTATTTATTATGAAGTTTAATTAAGAAAAAGAAATAAATTCTGTTTTTAATATAATATCATGTGATTTTTTAAATACTAAACTTGATGTGAATAGAGCTATTCACATTAATATTAGCTTATGAAATACTAATTACTAAAAAACAGATCTTTTTATTGCAATTGAAGAGAGGTTTTTCAGCCTTAAAAACAGAATCCAAAAATCACATGATATATGAAGATTTTTATTAAAATATAAAACTGAGATAGTTATTGAATTTATTCTTTGCTCCAGTTAAAACAATTATAACATCTTATATACATCTTTGTTGGATACTGTAGGAAAATATCCTTCATCAGATTTTATTTTATTATGGATAATATTATTATATCTAAAATATAAAAGTTAACAATTTATTTGCAATCTAATAAATATGTTCAAAATAAGTTCAAATAATCAATGAAATTATTAATGTATATTAGAATATAATAAAGAATTTAAAAAATACTAAAAATAACTTCATTTCCTTTAAATGCAACTTATAAACTTAATGGATATCTTTAAATGCAACTTTTACAAATTATGTTATATTCAAATTTAAATAAATTTTAAAGTAATAATTGATAATTCGTTATACGACCGAATCGTGAGAACGAAACCCAGTCGTTAAGTGAGGAGTACCTGTACTCGATTTTCTATTTTACGTCTTTTCCCACTCATTTCACAAATGCAACCAACTAATAGTAAAATAAAACAAAATAAAATTAAAAGAGAATCTCACAACAACGGTCACAGTCAATGAAATGACGAGTGTTAGAAATCAAAAAATAACTAAAATACATTCACAGTTTAAAGTTTCAAAACTTTAAACTGAAATAGCTAAAATTGTAAATTATAGATAAAATTGATGTCATTGAAAGTCTTACAAAAATGTGATGTCATTGATAGCTTGTTAATTATTAAATAATTACTAATAATAAAGAAAAAAAAATTAATTAATTGAATTAATATAATTCTAATTTAGGACTCATTTATTTAATATTTTTTAAAAAGTAATAAAAGTGAAAAAAATATTAAAAAATAATAATATATCACAAATCGTGAAAGCCTCGCCGGCCGCACAAAATGACTTGGCTGACCGCACGAGGCCGCGGTCAGCCTTTTAAATAACTCTGAACTAAACCAACAGATACATATCTTAGGAAAAGTTTAGGATCCTCCTATTTTTGTTACATAATTTCCTAAGATAGAATATTGGGAGTTTTGAGTGAGTGAGTACTAACTATTCACTCATATCCTCTGATATACTATATTAGAGTACTGTTCAAGAACCTACTTTTCTAGGTATACCCTTTTCTATACTAACAAGTAAGTTATTTGACGATCTCATCTCTTATAAAGATCACGTTCATGTTTCTTCAACTTGATATCTGTTTACTTACAACTGTGCAGTTAAATGCCCTCACTTATTAGTGGCTACAGGTAGATAAGGGAAAACAAAACAAGTTTCAAACAAAACGACGGAGTAGTGGTTAAGGCATGCGCCTTAACCACTACGCCATCGTTTTGTTTGAAAGGCAGGGGGACGGAGGTTGTGTCCTCCCTATGTGAAATATGAGAGATGATACAGTGAAATATGTCAAAATGCTTTTTATCGAAAAAAAATGGTTTATACGAAAATTTTAATTGATATTTTTGCATTTATCAATTATTATCTCGGACAGCGTTCGCATACCATTCATTTCTTTTGAATAATCGCCCGCTATTGATTTTTCTGACGTAGTTGCGACCGATGTTATATGCTAGAAAAAGAAGTTAAATAAACAAATTAAATTGTAGAACACAAAAAAATAAAATTGAACGTGTTATGAGGCCAGAACAGCCTATAACGCGATTACCCCAAGGTGCAGATCTGCATTTGCCCCCAGTAACAATATTTATAGCGCAAGAGCTTACCAAAGTTTTTCTTAATAAATTTTTAAATATCAAAAAATATTGTCTACGTAATGTAAACCTTATTCAATATTCTTCGTACTCACCAAAAAATTATCTCCTAATATGAAGTTATCTTAAGAATTATTGCACTTTTAAAATACTATCAAAGTTTTGTTTGCTGTTCCGATGCGACGCGTTTATAAAAGTCGGTGTAAATCAGGGGTGGGCAATTATTTTCTGCCGAGGGCCGGATAAACAATCTTCAGGATGAAGTGGGCCGTATAAAAATTGAAATGTATCTAAGGGCGAATTTAACCTTACGATGCCATTTTATAATTATGTAATGAAATTATTGATGATAACATCAGCTACTCTATCAATAATTAATAAATTTTAATAATAATAATTATTAGAAAATTGTTTTGATAAATATTTTTTATAAAAATCAAACATAGAATTAAAAAGACTAAATTTTACATAAAATTATAATTTAATTATATATGATTTCAAATTATTAAATATAATTCTCTTTGCAGAAATTTTAGAATTGACTAATAATATATTAATGTCAGGAATAGTACCAACATTGCTATCTAATGAAGAAAAAGAAATAATTATAAATGAGATAAGAGAAGAAGCAATTAAAATGGGTTATGAAATAAGAAAAGACAGTTTATGGCAGTATGTTAAACAGAAATGCAAAATAAATCTTCATATTGTTATTGGAATATCTCCTTCAGGAAACACTTTGAGAAAAAATTGTCAAAATTTTCCTGCACTAATAAATCATACAATTATTGATTGGTTTACACCTTGGCCAATAGATGTTCTTTCAAGCATTGCATGGAAATTATTACAAAAGGTACTATATTATGATTACATTAAAAAGGTTTGTTTTACAAAATAAAAATTAAAAAAAAAATCTGAAAACTGATCTAGTTGTGACTTAGCATACAAAACTTAAGAACTGATTATTCTTATTTTTAATATTTATAGAAATTCATTATTTTAATTCAGTGGTTCTTAACCATTTTGAAGACATGGAACACTTTTGATTGTAAAAAAAATTTGCAGAACACTGCACACTGCATCACTAATATCATAAAACAAACAATAAAAATGTGTGTGAACATGTATTTTACTAAAAATTATACATTACACAAAAATTACAAAAAAAAATTACCTTAAAAACATATATTCTTCAGAACTGTAACTCTTAGAAAAATGGAACAATTTTAAATCAAGTTTAATGCAATGCCTGAGGTAATTCTTTTTGCAGATTTGAGCAATGGTTAGATCTAATATGTGATAAAGCTACCTTCACGTCTTCATCAATATTCCTGTCTTTCAAAAGTTTTATGCTTCAAAAGTTTTTCCAAAGTTTTTATGCTCATTAATGTTGAAAATCCTAGCTCACACAAATATGATCTCGAAAAACTGTAGCATAGCAATTGCTTTTGTGAGTAAGCCTGCTATATAGTTTATTTGAAAATGCAACTTAAATCTGTCTACATTGTACATTGTAAAATGCATACTGCGCAGTATGTTAAAGTCACTCGTGTAGGCCTCACTTTCATAATTTCATGGAACACTTGCAATATGTTCACAGAACATCAATGTTCCGGGGAATACCAGTTAAGAACCACTGTTCTAATTCTTCAAAAATATATTAATAGATCAACAATTAATAAAATCTCATATTAAATAACCAAAAAATTAATTAAGAGTGAGAAACAATTTTGGCTGATAACATAGCCATCTTTAGCTCTTCTAAACAAATAGAAAGAACTTTACAGATTTAATTTAAAGTATTGTATACAATAAAATAATTATTTGATATCAGAAAATTATGTGAGATTTTAAAATATATTGTATAAATATTAAAATTAATCTGAATTTAATCAATGATAAGTCACACTTTTAGTAACATTTATACCTAATGTAATCATAAATTTCCTTAAAAAAAGTTTTGCTGCATAACTTTTTTATTTAAGAATAAATTAAATAATTCTTTAAGATATTAGAGACATATATACGTATAAATTTAAAATACAATCAGACCTCCATATATCAAAATTGAAGATGTCTTAGAAAAATTTTGATATATAGAAACTTCGTTATATAGAAACCTGAATTTTCTCTAATGTAGTATAATAGTTAAGTGATATTTTGTCTGTATCACCTTTAGTAATTTCACTGCAGATTCCTCATAAAAATGTTCACATTTATTGAGCGACTCAAAAATATTGTCTGGCACATTTTCTGCAAATCAAAACCCTTGGAGAATCATTTCAAATGCACCCATTATTTCTTTTTTGGAAGATTTAGGAACTTCTATTTCATCTGCCTCATTATCTTTATCTTGATTTTCACTATCTTTTATTGAACTTAAAATATCATCATCTGTCGGATATTCTGCTACGATAACGTCTTCATCCACATTTAAATATTCATTAAGTGAGATTTTGTCATTTATTGTGCCTGTTGACTGTAACTGTTCCAACATTCCTCAATGTGTGACAATACATTAACTTCTTCACACTTTTTCAGAGAAGTGAAATAAGTTTTTCTTTGATTCCGTGATGCTTCTTAAATTTGTCTAACCATCCAGAACTTGATTGGAACTCCTCGTGTAATTCCATTGCCTTTTCCTTTATGAGTGGTCCTGAGACAGGCATGTTTCCATGCCTTTTCCTTTATGAGTGGTCCTGAGACAGGCATGTTTCTATCTCTCACCATCTTCAGCCATTTCAACACTGCTTTGTTCACATCATCATACTTACATGTCCTTAATCTTTTTCTGTCAGCTCCTGCAACGTCATGATTTTTTAAAATACAGATTCCCTTCTTGTATTGTTTGGACACTGTACTTTGTGGAATCCCGAATTTCTGTGCAACATCTTTTTTCTCACTCCACATCTTTTAGCAATTCCACTTTTTCTGTGTACTTTGTGAAATCCCGAATTTCTGCGCAACATCTTTTTTTCTCACTGCACAGTCCACCTCTTTTAGCAAGTTCCACTTTTTCTGCAACACTCAACGACTTTCTCTTTGACATGGTAAACATTTTAGTAACGACTTTCTCTTTGACATGGTAAATGTTTTAGTAGAGCTGAACAAAGACTAACTAAAATCTCTCGGTTCAGTTTTGGTTTTGGTTTTGAGCACTAAAATCTCTCGGTTCAGTTTTGGTTTTTGATTTTAAGCCAATTAACACAAAGTAACATACGAAACCGAAACAAGCCCTAGAACTTTACACTAACCCCTCTCAGGGCCGGATTTACCAATAGGCTGAGTAGACCACGTCCTAGGGCCCTGTGATTCTAGAGACCCCAAAACTATCAATCTGTTTTCAACTTTTATAAACTTTTAATAAGAAAAAATGGGTTTTTATTAAAGTACTAGATAAAAAGTAAAATTTTAAAGGTTCCTTATAAGTTATAAGAAGCCTTTAAAATTAGATGTAGCTGATTTGAATTTTTAGGGGCCCCAAAGCCTTGCTATAAGCTTTGCGTCCTAGGGCCCCCAAAAATGCAAATCCGGCTCTTCCCCCTTTGCAGTACAAATTGACACATCCATTTTGTTTATTTGTCGGCTTTTTCTAGCCAAACTAGCAATCTAGCAATCTAGACTCCTTACCTTATCCTTTTCTCTCGCCTCTGAAATTAAAAATTTCGATATATAGAAATTTTTTTCAATATATAGAAACAAATTTCAATGAAAATTTCGTGGGACTAACAAAAAACTTTGATATACAAAGAATTTTGATATATAGAAGTTCGATATATGGAGGTCCGACTATATTAGATTGATCATTCAAAGGTACCCTTCTGCTTTAATGCAGTTGCAAAATCTCTCTAGCCATTTTCGTCTATTGCTTCATGCAAACTATCCAAAGGAATTTTTTTCCATTCCTGGAAAAGGGGCTTTCTTCAGATCATCAACACTGCTGTGGGATCTTGCATATACCATTAGCTCAAACTTCAATCATATGCTGTAATCTAGTGAATTCAGATCTAAAGATACAGCAGGCCATTCTTCAGTGGAGATGAAGTTGGGAATGTGCTAGGTTAGCCACTTTTGGGTAACTTTGGCCTTGTGTAACAGAGCAATCTTGTTGGAAGGATCAGTTAATATAATTGAAAAGACCAGTGGTCAGTGGCTTTACCATCAGTTCTAGAAATTTTTCTATACAGTTCTATGCATTACTTTCTTTCCTGCAGTACAAAGTGCAACTTTATTTTTTCATGCCAACTGATTCCACACCATACCATCATTGAAGCTAGATTCTAGATCCTGTACTTTTTCCAAACTGTTGGGGATCTCTTCTCTTGAATTACCATAAATAAGGTTGTTTTGCATAAAAACAACTTTGGTAAATTTTTGCTCAACAGTGAAGATTTTCTCATCAGTGAAAAGAATATTTTTGTAGCTGCCACCAATAAACTTCAATAATATCTGACTTTTCTAAAAAATGGCATTAAAGATTTAAGTTTAAAGTCTTGTTTTAGTATTTTAGATTTAGTTTTAGATTTAAGGTTAAAGTCTCTGAACTGTTGACCTTGACATATTCATTTGAAAAGCCAATTTCTTTTCGCTGCAGCAAGGATTTCCTTGAATTTACACATGTAGAGTATTAATGGATTTTGGTATTCTTTTCATTCTCACTCTACTGGATCTTTTCCTGTCATTAACACTGCTTGTCTTCAGATACCTACTTACAACACACAAGCAATCCTTCTGAAAAAAATCTTTTCTTTATAAGCAGATAACATTTCAACAAAGTCATATGCATGTATGGCCTGTGTATCTTTTATTCTCATGGTATTTGAATTTTGTGTGGGAATTTATAATCAAATTAGATATGCTAATGTTAAAACTGTAAACAAATTTCATTGAATAAATCTATGCAGAAGTAGTAACTGATAAAAGTTACAAATTAAAAGTTTCTTTCCATATATTATATTCAATTGTGAGTAAAATAATATATAGTAGACTCTCAATTATATGATGTTGAATTATACAGGTTATGGATTATCTGGGGAAAAGAATTTATGTTTAATTATCCATTCTGTATTTTAGATACAATATCTGAAAGATTTATAAATACCAAGATTCATTTCTTTATTATATTTCAGATAACTGATGATTGAAATTAGAATCTTAATTTAAATAAAAAATTTCAAATTTTGCAATAATATGCTTTCCATTGTATATACAAGTTTCAGTTATTCTAATGTCATTATTTTTTTTTTATAGTATTAAACATAGAAATAATCACTTGTTTGATCATAAATTATGTCAAAATATTATAAATATAAAACTTGGTCTTCTTTTTAAACACATACAAAAACAGCATATAGTGTAATCTTTGGTCAGTCTAAGATATTTTTTTATCTGATTATATTATGTCATATAATCATAACCATATTCCTATTGTAATATCAGATTTTATAAATTATCTGCCTAATTCCATATGTATTTCTCCCTTATTTTTATCTCAAGATTTAGAATAAAATTAAGGAAACAAAATTTAATGCAATTTTTCTGTCTTGATTTTATTAGCATATAGCCATTACAGATTATCAGAGAAATTTAAAAAATTTTTCCATTATTTTGAAGTTTTACAGAAATATCAAGATAAAAGATAAAAAAGTAAAATCAAAATATGCAAAGAAATTTTCATTTGCAATAAATGGAATGGAAATGCAGCCAGTCAACATTGATCACTTAAATCACATATCAATGTCCCAACTTTGCACTTCATCATTGCACTGTATTTTTTATAAGCCGTTATGCACTATTATTTATTTATCATTGAAAAATTATTCAATCAAAAATAACATTATGCATTATATAGTCAATAGAAATTTTATGTTACCCTATATATATAAACTTTATGTTATGAATGTGTCTCAGAAAATATGTTTAATTTGTACTGTAATAGGTTTTAAAATAAAATAAGTTTTATAAATATGAATCACTGTTTAAAATTGCACTTTTTGATACTATATGTGAAAAACAGAGACCATTCAAAAAAAATTGCTAAACAAATCTTAGACAGTGCTAGAACCATAAAGAAAATAGCAAACTTCTGATAAAGAACATTATCATATAAATGAACTTTTATTTTAGAATTCAAATATGATGACAATTCAACTCCTTACTATTGGCTTTTTTTCTTATATTTGAGTTAATAAAATATTTTTATAAATACATATGATGATGCATAATTTACATTTGGCAGTTTGTAAGATCAATGCTATAAGTAGACAAACTTCTTTACTTTTCTTTTTCAATAAATAATAGAACATGAATATATGTATGTATGAAATATGTTTTTAGTCTACTTTTTGAAGGAAATGGAGGCTTATAAGGTTGGTCCATATCTGTCTGGTTTCCTGTCTGTTCTTCACTAATAATTTTTGAACTAATTAGCAGATTTTCAAGAAATTTGATAGTGACATTCTGCTATTAAAGGCTACCACAATATCAAATTGCTTAATCCTACAGGATAGAATTTTTGTTATCATCAAAATTTTAGTTTATATTATTGCCAATAAATAGTGCTAAGTATTAGCAGTGTAGGATGACATATAGCTTACTGATTTGGATGATATTACATTGGAACTGTGATATCATCATGATGTAACAATGGATGATGTCACCAAACCCAATAATTTATGATGTCACAATGATATCATAAATAATGGCATCATGATCACATCACTTCCAAAATGCTGACATCATGATATCTATGCTAATTAAATCAGCATTAAAATTGAACACACAAAACCAATGGTTTCAAACACTAAATAAATGAAAAATATATATGACACCTTCAGAAAATAGATAATTTTAGTTCTTTATGGAACTATTTCTATTTATATTAAATCATATTGTCCATAATTCTTAGTTTTTGCTTATTTTGTGAAATATTCAGAAAAGTTAATTTTCCAATTTCTCTGGTTAATTGGGAGTCTACTGTAATTAATGCTGAGATATAAAATTTATATAAGCATTAAGAATAAAGTTCTTTGAAAGTTAAAAGTATTTTACAGAATTCCCACCCTTTGCATTTACAGAAGCATGTAAATATATTTGTGTAAATCTTTTGTAATATGCCATTGGATGCACTGTATCAGATATTCTAGAAATAGTAAGATCACTACTACTACTTTATAGAAAGTTTATAAAAAAATATTAAAATTGTGACTAGTTAAAACAAAAATACAGACTATATGCATATTGTCTCAGTGAAGTCTGTATTTCTCATAGCATAAGTCCCAAAAGAGAACTATAGTCATAAAAAAATAATTTCTATAATGGTGATTCCCTTCCTATTGTTTTAGAACATTTCATAGAGAAATTCAAGATGCTAAATTAATTCAGAGTAATTGTTTTAATAATTTATTATTCTACAAACTCTTCAAATATTGATATTGGTATATAGTTAATAGCTTTTTAATTTTAACCTGACACTTTCTGGGACAGCTAATCATAAAATGCCACATTTGTATAAATATATTAAAAATTTATATTTGTTCAATATTACTAGCTGTTGCTTAAATAATTGAAATTTGTTATATTTTTTTTTTAATTAAAAATTAATAAATTATAATAATATATATTTAATTTTTAAATTAAAAAAATAATTTAAATTTTTATTTTATTTTATAATCTTTCTTTATAATATAATATCATCATAATTATTCTAATAAAGAATGCTCTTCAATAATAGTATCTCCATGGTATTCTTTTATAAATAATGTACAAAATTATTAAAAATAAACAAGTTCTAATAAATAATACTTCTTTTAAAAAAATTTTATGCATAATTAAATCTTCAAATTGTAATTATAAATTTAGTTTTGAATGATATAATTAAACACAATAATAAATAAACACATTAATAAAAAGCCATAATTTTATGTGATTTTCATAAATAGTATAGGAAATTTCATAAACATTGAATTTTTTTTTATTATGAAATTTGAATAAAAAATCATAAATTTTATTTACAGGAGAAGTTCTGACGAATGATCTCTGCTTGGGCATTGGCACCAATCAGATTGCACCAATATTGCCTAGGTTTGATTTCCTTTCTTTGAGATTTGGCCCAAAAAGCAACTGCCCCAATTAACAGAATCTACTGCATTTTGACTTGTATCTTATTGGAGAAATTGAAAATAGTAATTACTTTATTTTTACTTAAAAATTTTGAAAATATAAAATTATTTCATTAAATTATGTTGTCTGAATAGTTTAATGATTATTATTTCTAATTTTTATAGAGATATAGCTGCAGTGTTAGATAGAAAAGAGAAATACCAGTTTGATAAAGCATATTATGTAGTAAGTATTTTTTCATCTATATAAATTTTTTAAGTATTACAATATTTATGAGCATATTTTAATTTAAAAATTTGAATAATTGAGAAGTTATTAAAAAAAACTTCATATTGGTAAAGAAATGTAGCTTTCTCTTTGAAATAACATTTTAGGAACTTTTATGAGCATATTTTAATTTAAAAATTTGAATAATTGAGAAGTTATTAAAAAAAACTTCCTATTGGTAAAGAAATGTAGCTTTCTCTCTGAAATAACATTTTAGGCCGTATGAAAGATTTTCTTATTTATGAGTGTAGTATGAGGATTACCCCAACTTCAGATTCCATCATTTTATGATCACTTATGATTATGATGAAGTTGATAAGTGTTGTGATTTGTCAATGCAATTTACATATAATACTATTCACAAAGTATGATTTATTAGTAGTATCCATTTTGTGTCTAGTTCTTTATTTTGTGTTCATAAGTTTGCTATAATGCTGTATTGTGTTATAATGAATAGTAATGTTAATAGTGACTATTTATGACTTGATTAAATTATAATCTTGTCATTGGAATGGAATTATGCCATAAATCAAGGACTATCATCTATATATACTAAATTGGCCTGTATAAATACTACATTCTTACTTTGCCCTGTATAGTTTATAAGTAAGTAACATGGTTAACCCTTTTAACATTGTGGTGGCATTCATTGTATGAGATGTATGCTTTTTTTGTTTATTAAAGAACAATTATTATTGTTTTTGTTGCTTCCACTCAATCAATTTCTAGAGTACCGATGAAGTTCTGACGAATGATCTCTGCTTGGGCATTGGCACCAATCAGATTGCACCAATATTGGCACCAATCAGATTGCACCAATTTGCTATAGCCCTTACTGCTTATTTCTGTTACATGAAATCATGCTGTGCAGTAATTTTGTAATTTTCATAAATAAAACAAAATCTCTGTTATTCACTGCATGAAATATGGTTTATAGTACATAATTGTTATTGAGATCATTAGCACTTTTAATCATTTTTTTTTCCATTCAGAAATGATTATTTTAAAAATCTTTATAAAATAATAATCAAAGCAAAAGATTAATAGGACACTGGAAACAGGCATATTTGAGGTATTTCAATGTCCCATTAATCTTTTGCTTTGATTATTATTTTATAAAGAATTTTAAAATGATCAAATGATTAAACTGTTTTCTAAAAGATTTCATAGCCATTAGTTTTGAAAATTAAATATTTGCATAGAATGAGTCTAATACAATTATGTAACATTATTGGTAAAATTATACTAATCAGATGAATTACAGTACATAATGAATCATCAATTTATTAATTTCAAATTATTTACTGACTTTATAGTCATTCTATAATGCAATTTGCAGAACCTTTGTTTATTTAAGAGATGTATTATTCTCAAGCCTGTATACTTTTATAAAAAGGATTTTCTTTAATGATAATATCATGAATGTGATAAACTTTAAGATGTTTTACAATAAGTTGTTTCTTACATTACTTTTTGGAAATTAAATATTTAATATCAAATAATTTTATATCTTATGTTGTTGTGTACTTATTTGATATGCAATAATATCAAAAGAATACTAATAATTAAATAAATACAGCTTAACTTTGATTTTTATTAATTCCAAAAGTCTTTATTGGCAACATGATCAATTGTGACAAATATTTGCATTCTTCTTGATTTTCTGTAGTATTGCTATATTAAATTTTTATTCTGGACATTTTTATAGTCCAGAAGGATATAATGATAATGCAGATTTTTTTACACTATGTTTTTAATTTCTTCATTAAATAATTCTATTTATCGTAAATAATAAAAAGATATAGTATATGCTTGTAGGTTTGTCTGTCCCAATTATTTGTTTATGTTATTACATCCATTCTTCAACTTAAACGTAAATAATAAAAAGATATAGTATATGCTTGTAGGTTTGTCTGTCCCAATTATTTGTTTGTTATTACATCCATTCTTCAACTTATGCAAATAATTAGGACAGACGTTTTACATAACCTGAATTTTTCATAAGTTGGAAAAATAATTTTTTAAAACTCCTGAAAAATAATTTTTCCAGGAGTTTTTTTTGATTCAAAAATTTTGAATCAAAAACTCCTGGAGTAGGTGGACTACAGTGATTGCACCTACACAATGTTATGACACCATAATGCTTCTTGACTGAAAGAGAGAGAATTCTGCTTGAAGCAATATTGTACCAATAATATGGGACTTAAGATCAACATACATATAAGAAAAGATAAATGAATTAAGTAATATGAACTTTTAATAATGCACACTAATATGTTTGTACTTGTAACTTACGAAGTTGAGTTACAAAAGAATTATATATAGATCATAGTATATGCTTTATGCTCTATAACAGAAAAAAATAGAAAAACTATGGGAAATATTTTACATAAAAATTTATGTAAAGCCAAATTTATATAAGCTGATTACTATATAAGTCAGAAAGAGGCTGTATTGATATTACTTTATAAATTTTTAAAAGAATATTATAGATTGCAGTGCAATTTACATACAGAATTTACAAAAGTATAAGGTATTGTTGAATTAATACAATATAAATATATTATTAATATATATATATAACTATGTAAAATTATTATCTGAAATTTATTTTGTGTTATTGATGTTTTTGAACAGTTTTTAATGTAAATAATGCAAAAAAATTTATAAATATTATTTATAGGTTGATAATAGCCAAAGTGATCATTTTCTTTCTCTTATTGCTATTATAAAAATGATGGGATATGATTGGTTTAGGTAATGGTATTATTGCGATTTTTACTAACTTTAAATAATTATAAATGAATTAATTTAATGAAAATTTTAGTTCAATTCATCATGTAAAATTTGGTCAAATTGAAGGGCTGAGTACAAGACGAGGGAATTTAATTTATCTGAAAGATTTAATAGAAGAAGCAACAAAGAAAGCATTTACTTCAATGTTAAATAGTCAAAGTGAGTAATTTTTAATTTATATTTTTAAGAGTTTAATTTATGTTAGATTATAGAAAATTTTTCCAAATTTTTCAATTTGATATACAAGTAGTCCTCAACTTACCATGATTTGAATTTACAATGGCCAAAAATGGTTATTAAAAATTCTTTAATTTAACTTTGGTGCTTGCATATACATACATATCTAGCAATACGTGATAGCTGCTAGTGTGATTTAACCAATTCTAATTTATCATGGCCTTTTACATATTAGTAGCTAATCAGCAGTTGAAGGGTTCACTTCTCTCATTGCAATTTTTGTATCTCTTCATAACCCTATCATGTCTAGTAAGAAAAATAATACTACTGGTGAAGAACTTTCTGAAATTAAAAAAATTTTTTTCTTATTTTGTATTTATTTATTTAATTTATGTGCACTAATAAATAATTTATAAATGTTTATGTAAATGTATACATTTTTAACTGTTTTGAGTTAAATAGAAACCTAATTTATGAAAATATTAAAACAGAAATTAAACAAATCAAGAATTGAAAAAATCCTTGATTTACAAAAGAGAGAAATCAGTCAGAATTGATTTACGATGGAGATGGAATGGAACCCCATCATAAGTCGAAGACTAGCTATATATTTAAAAATATAATTATATAAAAAAATTTTCAAATAATACTTAGTATAATATTTGCTTAAAATTTTAATGACCATTTAGGAAGCATTGATAAACACTAATAGTGATGATATTATTTTTTTTATATCTTAATTTATTACATTACTCCATTAAGAGGTAAATGCTGTATACTGCTTTATTCTGATGATGATAAAATTTTTAATTTATTACATTACTCCATTAAGAGGTAAATGCTGTATACTGCTTTATTCTGATGATAAAATCTTTATCTTATGCAAGAAAGTTTGCTTCTCCAATATACTTTTATTAAAACAAATATTATTAAAAGTACATCAGTTGACTTTACTATTTTATATTTAATTATTTATCAATTATAAAATATTAAAAAATAGTATGTGCTCTGGTTTACTGATATATTACATAAATAACTTCCATTTTCAGATTGTGGTTAAGTTAGTAATTCATCTGTATTAATGCTCATCTACTTATTGGTCAATAATAACAACGAATAAAAATTCTTTAACATTTATATGAAACATAAATAATTTATTATTATAATTTGCTTATTTTAAAAGCTATGTTTTTATTTCTTTAGATCAATCATTCTATAATCATAAACTAGTGATATTTGTTGATCTTTAATTTTAATTCTGGCCAAATCGCATTGCTGAAAACAACCCTTGACTCATCAGCAGATGTTACTTAACTCAAAATAATAATACTCAACTGCTGTTGAATGCTATTATTTCAAGGTATTATGTTTATTTCTAATATCAGCAGTTAGTTAAGATTTTAGAACCCTTGACTTTAATATTATGTCTATGAGAAGTTGATTCTTAGTTTACAAATTCTTACTTTAAGAGTAAATTCCAGGAATGAATTAACTCATAAAATCAAGAATTATTTGTATATAAAATGCTTAAGGACTATGCATGAATTAGCTTACCTTTCTATAATTAGAAAACTGAAATTTGAAGATGTTTAAAGGGACCATTGAACTAGTTTGAAAAAATCAAGCAATCCAAAATTTCATCTCAAAGGGATAAAAATAGGGACGCTAAATCTCCTACATTATGGAAACTTTTAAAAATTATCAATATAAAACTCTTGATCATTTGAATGTTTTATATAGAGAAAAATATCTCTTCACATACTGATTGAAAAATTTATACTCTGAAAGGGGACAAAAAGTTAGCTGTTCTCACATTTGATGAATTTTTAACTCTAGTTTTTATTTTGACAAAAATCAATATCTAGAGATTTTAGTGCTATAGATTATGAATCTGATGATAAATTTTTTATTTCAAAATGGTGAATCCAATATTGCATATCAGAATTCAAAAGATACTTTAATTTAGTCTGATTTTGTTCTCTTGTTGGCTAGATTGGCCATTTGGAAACAGTATGACTTTCCATCCAGATGACCTGGATTCCATCTTTTGGAAAATATTTCATAGTCCAGGCCTGGCTGTCAGCTGCCATCCTCAATAGTTTACCATCCTTTGATGTAGGTCACCTATGCCAGGGCATTAATTTGCCCACTTAATAATCAACAAAGTGAGAAGTAGTGTCATTTATTGGCAAAAAAGAAAATGACCAAATTGTCATAAGTATTTGCATGACTTGATCATTTGAAGAGAGATGACTCTGACTGTTGTAAACAGGCTTATATGCTAGTAGTATTATAAATATTAGTATATTGTTTAAATATTATGATATGAATACAATATACTACTTAAAAACTGAAATTGCTAATATCCCAAACATTTTAGATTAAGGATTTCTTACTTTATATCTTAAAATATAGGCATCATTGCATTTATCATTGTAAGTATTGATAAGACATATTTACATAAATAAAATATTTTAAAAGTTAATATAATTCATTTACAGATTTTTAAAATTGTAACCATTGAGTCATCATTCCACTTTAAGTATTATTTGAGTTATAAACAATTCATGTATAAGATTTGTTTGTAACTCAGAGTTTGACTTGAAATTTACTCATATATTGAACTTTTAGGTTCAATATATGAGTAAATTTCAAGTCAATGTATCAAAATGCACAGTATATATGCAAAGTCGAGAATTTGAATGAATGCAATACTATTAATTATAACTAAGCCTAACGAATTGAATTAAACAAGTTTTGTTGGATACTTGTTTGTTGTCATATATAAGATTTGTTTGTAACTCAGAGTTTGACTTGAAATTTACTCATATATTGAACCTAAAAGTATCAAAATGCACAGTATATATGCAAAGTCGAGAATTTGAATGAATGCAATACTATTAATTATAACTAAGCCTAACGAATTGAATTAAACAAGTTTTGTTGGATACTTGTTTGTTGCTTTATTTAAATGAAATAAAGCAACAAACAAGTATCCAACAAAACTTGTTTAATTCAATTCAAATATCCAAAAATCCAATTAGTCACAAGAAATAAACCGTAAATATTACTTAACTTCTAATACCTCCACCTTCGATACAAACTTCAAACAATAGTCATCTCTACAAGAACTCAAATGTCACTCGTCAATTTTATGTCTGGATTCAACACCTCTGATTATCAAACAACACCTCAAAAAACTTGTCGATTGCGTCGTTCTTTTATACTCAAGTGACGTACAGTCTCGTGTTGCTTCATTTACATACTTATACGTAACAAGTTCAAAGTTATTAGCTTACAGAGTAATTCATTCATATCATCATCTTTACAGTTAATTTATATATCGAACAAAACACCGATACGTATCATTCTTATTTTCACATATCAGTTCAGTGGTAAAATTAGTTAGATTAGATGATGATGTCATTACCCAGGATAGCTCTTCCGGAGGACGGTTCCGATTCCGTATCACGTGATTGACAACTACGACGGAGAAGGTGGAAGTAAGTTAACTAAAATATAATATGTTAGCATATAGGAAAATAACAATAAATAATGTGTGCATAATAAAATAAAATAAAAATAGGACAGGTCAAAGTTAACTTCCTCACATATATAGTATAAATTAATAAATAGATGAATATTTAAGTTTTTTTTTTAGAACTTTTAATATAAATTTTCAATTATAACAAGATAAGTTTTGATGAAAGACCCACCATTTTATAATATTTTGATCATATGATAAATAATTAAATAGTTTTATATTATGTTTGTTTCTAAACTATTTCGTTGTTATAAAATTCTTGAACATTTTTTGAAATTTTATAAAATTTGAAATCAAACTGCCATGTTCATATTTATCAATGTTTGTCAATGAAATATTCATAATTTGAGCAACATCTCAAAACTTTTATTAACTACTTTTTAACTGTTTATTTCACAAGGATTCTTAATGGTTTTCTTTCATATTAAGAGAATAAATTTTCATTTTTTTCACAAGATTTTAATTTCTTTGTTTTAGTAAATGAATTAATATCAATTTAAATTTACAACAGCTGTTTCAAACAGTAAATTCTTTGTCTATATATAATAGGATTCTTTTGTCTAGTGAAATGTGCAGAAGAATTTAAATAACTTAAATACATGACTATCTCAGAATTCATAAAAGTTTAATCATTTTTATCTAATAAACTTAGAAGTGTCCATAAACTATGTCATGCTCTTTCAAAAATGTTTTGATCTCTCCATTCATCATTTTTCATCACTTCAGTTTGAAAGCCCCTTCCTTTCTACTTAAAAATTTTCTTTGATTTTATGTAAAAATAAAAAACATACATAAAATAGTCAAAAATAGTAATTACTTTACATTGGTACTTTGCTATATATATTCTTTAATTTCCAAACATACCTTCAAACAACTGGATATAAATATTTTAGAAGTAGATTTTATAACATGTATCTCTAAATATGTATGTTATATTACAGTCTTTATTTCTCTAATATTTAAGCATAAACATTTTATATTTTTATAAAAAGAAATTTTTGTTCATAGAGATTTAAAACTCTTAACTGTTTTTACAGCATGATGCTACAATTTTTATGACATTCTCTTGCATCATTTATTGTCACAAATTACCATTACAGTATAATATAATTTATGCATGATCTCTTTATTATAGATATTAAATTAGAAATTAGCTAGAAAATATACAGTATTTAACAATTAAATATAAATTAAAAAATTTAATGTAGTAAATTTGTTTTTTTAAGCCACAGTAATTTTTATGTTTGGATTTTTCTGTTCTTTAGATTAGAGATCCTATATTATATTAATGATTTCAATTAATGCCTTTAAATGAGTAATTATATATTTTCAGCAACAAAAGCGATAGATAATATGAAAGAAATTGCAGATGTGATTGGAATATCAGCTGTAATTATAAACGATCTAAAGAATAAACGACAAAACAATTATAAATTTAATTGGGAGAAAGCATTAGATATGAAGGGATCTAGTGCAATGACATTGCAGTATAATCATGCAAGATTATTTAGGTAAAAATATATATATTAATACATTTTCCTGATGCTTTAACTAACTTCTTAAATTACTCAAATATTCTTGTGTTTGTAAAATATTTTCTCTCATCTTAAACTTTATTCTGATGAAATATTATTGATATACTATAATATATATATTTTTAATAATACACAGTATATTGCATCAATATTTTACTAAAATAAATTTAAATAACATCAAATTATTGAAAGGAAATGCTTCACTTTTTGTGGGGAAAAAAATTTGAAATTTTTTAATTTCTAATTACAATTAGAAATTAGATATATAGATTGTCCTTGACTTATGACATGGTTCAGGATGAATCCTGTTGTTGCAAGTTGAAGCACTTGCAAATCAAAAATACTACTGATACTTCTTATTACATTCCACTTTATTGTAATAAACTTAATAAATACAAAAATACAAGAACCAAAAAGAATGCTTTTTGTATATCAAATCATTGGTCAGGAACTCAAACTCTGTCAGTTGTATTGATCAAATACAGAATTTGTTAGTGACATTGCTGTCATAAATACAAGTAGTTGTAAAATGAGGCAGTCATAAATCAAGAATTGTCTGTATTAGATATATCTAAGAAATGATATATTCATCAGATATATAAATTTGTATACATTCTTTAAAAGTTCATCACTTATACTCCTCTAATATCATTAACAAACTTTAGCACTTACTGCGGTTGAGGTTATTCTTACGTTCTCATACGACATACTTAACTATTGCTAATGTTTTTGGTATCACTACCATCTTCAGGCTAAGTTGTTCCAGAAGAACGATAATTCGAACACTATAACAGTTCATGTACAGAATTGCAGCAAAAAGTGATACCGAAAACGTTAACGATAGTTAAGTATGTCGTATGAGAACGTAAGAATAACCTCAACCGCAGTAAGTGCTAAAGTTTGTTAATGATAAATTTATATACATTTAATTTGTCTCTAAGGAAAATAAATAGAAATGTATAGATTCTTATCTTTGTAAAGATATATACAATATTCTGAAATTGGATATGCTTATTATTTACATAATACAACAGAAAAATTTAAAATAAATTATAATTTTCTGATTGAAAGTATCATGTGCTTTAATGACAATATTCTATTATTTTTAATATGATGGAAACTTTTATGATATTGATTTTCATCATCTTTATAATATTATCAAATTCTATTTTCACTTTATCATAAAATATCTGTAGGATCTTCTGATAAAATTATTATGATAATTAATCTTAAATCAATTATCTGCTTTTTCTCTGATTTAAATATTTTAAAATAAATATAATTCTCATATTGCTTAATATAACATACCTCTGATTTAATTCAATGTCTTCATTTTATTCTTATTATTTTATTTATGTATTTATTTCAGTATAGAAAGAAATTGTGGTATTCATTTGAATCCAAATTGTGAAACAAAATATTTAATGGAACAAGAAGCAATTAATTTAGTTCAACATATTGCAAGGTTAGATTATTTTAGAAATTTCATTTCTTAGAAATATTTGTTTATAATAAAAGAGAATAAATTATAAAAATTTCAAATATAATTTACTTGTAATTAATATTATTTTAATAATTTATTTAATTTTTTCAAATTATGTGAATATATACAGGGTACCCACGTTTCTATGGTCCAGGCATTTTTCTCATTAATATCTACATATCTTTTCTAGTAATGTCAAAAATTTAATAAGGTTTATGACTATGATTCCCTACTTCCTAAAAAATGTTTCAAGGTATATTATTATTGGAGAATCCATTTAAAATTCTTTTTCATATTAGGATAATATGTTATGCTGAACCAAGGATCTGTCTATTGGCTTTCATACTGCCAGCCACTGAACTTAGAAATAAGCAAATTATTTATGATATGTGAAACCCAATGTTGGTGAAACTATACCATAGATTGTTTATATTTAACTGTAATTATGTATATGAGGCTATCATAAAAATTTCTAATAAAAAATCATAGATCTCAACTTTAAATCATTCCTATAGAAATTGTTATAACTTAATGTTGAAATTTTTCATGTTGAGGATTGTAAATTTTACTTACTAAATGCCAAGTGAGAATGTGATATTTTCAGTTCCTCTGTTTAAAATATTTGATATTAGTATTATGATGGGCACTTGAATGCACCGTCATTTAATAATCACAGATTGAAAAGCTACGAAAAAAATTAAAAGTTTTTCTCAGATTGCTCTGTAAGATCGAAAAAGATGTGAACATGTCAACACATAATTTTACTGTTATAGGACATATTGTATAAACTTTTTAAATTTATTTTTCTTAATAATTATTCACAGTTTGAATAATTATTAAGAAAAATTAATTTATCTAAAGAAGAGGGTGTTAAAAATGGTATTACTGAGAGAAAATGGAGAAGTTTACAAAAACATTAGAACTGACAATATCATAGATTAAATATCAAATTTTTAAGCATTTGAAAACATTTAGTAAATCATATGCAGTGAACTGTAAATTTCTATTGGATTTATTTGAATTTCTTGATTTTTGCTGTAGACATTGGATTTCTTAAAATATGTATAAAACTGATTAAATAAATATTTAATTTATGATTTACTAATAATATCTATCAATTTATATTGATATAAATTTAATATTTAAGCTATTTATTTTAATCTACTTTCTTAAAGTTTGAATTGTTCATATTAAAATTTTTTGAAAGATATTCTATTGCTATAATATCCTGTTTCTATTGTTAGAAACAGGATATAAAAGAAGAATTTATGAGAATTTAAGATTCTATTTAAGATTTTGATTTATTTAAGCTAATTTTTTGTTATAATTATGGAATACACCTTGAATGAAAAAGTTGAAATATATGATAATTTTCTTCAAAGTGGAAGAATTGTTAGAGAAGCTGCTCGATGATACAGGCATGTAATTTAATGATTTTTTCTTCATTATTTCAAGCAAGTTTTTTATTCTTTCAGTTATAACACATTTATTGTTTCAATATGCAATATCTGGACTGAAGAAGCCAGATCATAGAATTTTCATTCAATTGGCTCACAATATGAGAGAATATGAATCAGTTTACAATTCTAATAAACAAAAAGTATGATCTGTGAGATCAGAAAACAATGAATTAAATATTCTTTTCCTTGTTGAAGAAAATTTGCAGCTAACAACCAGAACTGTTAGTAATACTCTAGGGATCTCAATAGAAACAGTTCAAAAATTTCTAAAAAAATGTAATTATCACCCCTACATTCATTGTCATTCAAGACCTAATATCAAAAATATAAAGAACATTGCTTAAACTTTTTGGCACAAATTAAAATCCAAAAAGAAAATGTCACCGATTTCCTAAATAAGATTTTATGCACTGATGAGTCCAATTTACAAACAACAATCTTTTCTATAAGAGACACAGTGTGATTTGGGCAACCATCTCCACTGGATGATTCACAGCTGATTTCAATCTATAATATCTACAAATGTCTGGTATGACTTACTAGGAGATCATTTAATTTGCCCTTTATTTCTTTAATGAAAATTTAAATAGTGAAAGATACTTAAATTTCTTAAGA
Organism: Olivierus martensii; assembly: GCA_000484575.1. Taxonomy (NCBI): domain Eukaryota; kingdom Metazoa; phylum Arthropoda; class Arachnida; order Scorpiones; family Buthidae; genus Olivierus; species Olivierus martensii. Next base: position 28,634 of record AYEL01082909.1, on the reverse strand, counting down.
CATGAACTGTCACATTTATTAGGAAACCTACCAAATGACATGGTTTCAACAAAATGAATGCCCTGCACATAATTCAAGAATTATACAAGATTATTTACAAGAAACATATAAGGAAAAATGAATAGGAATGAACAGCACTGCAATAAAATGGCCTCAAAGTTCACCAGATCTTGTGCCATTTAATTGTTTCTTTTGGGGATATATCAAAAATAGTGTGTGTGATTATCCAAGGCCAATAACAAATGTTGAGGAACTGCAAAGAAGAATTCAAAATGCTTGTAATGCATTTTCTCAAGAAAGCATAGCGTATGCTACCAAGTTTGAATTTGAAAGAAGAGTCAAAATTTGTTTGAGAAATAATGGCAGTCATTTCAAACATTTATTATAAAATAATTAATCTTTTCTATTATACTTAGTTTTATTTGCCATTGAAAAAATATGTAAATATTTTTTATTTATTTAAAAAGATATCCTTTCAAATTTAATTTGAAATTTTATGAAAAATAAAAATTTGTTGCTATAATTTGTCTATTTTTGTATAACTTTATGAATTTTAGTGCAAATAGGTGTAAAATGCATAAAAACATCATAGAATATTACTTTAAAATATTACAAAATTTTAATACTATACAGAATAATATTGCAATACAATAAATTGTAATATAAATAATGCACAACAATACTTTATAAATTAATGTTATTGATAAATAAAACAAGCTTTTGTTATACTAAATTAATATGTCAATTTCTTTATAAATCATTTTGTTAATTTATGCCAATAAAAGTTTGATTTATTTATAATTAGTTAAACTAAACACCATAGGTTTTTGCTTATTAATAAATTAACATGTTACTGTATTTACATTTCAATAAATGTTAAAATTTTTAATGCAGTTTCTGCTCATCATAACTGATCAAATATGAAAATGTAATCTATGAGAAACTTCATTTGCATTACATATTCAGTTTAATTTACAGGTGAAGATTGAGGATGGAAAAACATCTTGATGGATTCTAATTTGGAAAGAAAATGTAACAGGACACATGATTTACAGTTTTCAGTGTACCCAGTAGTTTTCAAGAAAATGCCTGGTCCATAGAAATGTGGGCACCAAATTATGTTTTTCTGAATGATTTCTTTATTCTTAAATATCTCCAAAAATATCAATCATAGGAAAATAATTTTAACTTGAAAATTGTACAAAATATTAGTAAAATCGAATTCTGTTAGAAAAATAATATATTTCTATTAGGGAAAACAAAGTTGAAACACATGCTGCACAAGAGGATTCACAGGAAAAAATCTTAATGACTGATTGTAATTTGGAAAGAAAATGTAACAGGATGCATTTTTACAGTTTTCATGTATACCCAGTAGTTTTTGAAAAAATGTCTGGTCCATAGAAATGTGGACACTCTGTATATTATGAATATGGAAGTTTTCTAAATATTAAAATATAAAATACTTATGTTTAATAAATATTGATGTAAGTATTTAATTATATTTTACATGATAAGAACAAATATGTTTTTTTCAATTGATTGGAATTGGTAATAAAACATTAAAACATCTAAAATTTCTATATTCCTTTACTGCTCTGTTAGGTTAATACACTTAGTACACAAAATGACAGCACTAATGAGCAGTCCAATATTTACAACAATAAAGCTAGAAAAAACTCTTATTAGAGTTTTAACTCATTAAAGTTTTTTCTAGCTTTAGTGTTGTAAATATTGGACTGCTCATTAGTGCTATCATTTTGTGTACTAAGTGTAAAACATCTAAAAAACTACAATATCTTAATGTGCTCTATAGCAGTGGTGTACAACCATTTTTTTAATCTATGATTTCTAAATTTAAATATCTGCAAAATGTGAATCATCATCTAAATAATAATAATGAAGTTTGTGTTTATTGATTTTACAAATAATATCACATAATAATATATATAAAGAAAAATAATTTTACATCCAAAAATTGAAAAAAATTATTATTAAATTTTAATAAGTTTAATTTTTTCAAGTTTATATTTATTTAATAATTTTTAATTTGGAGAGAGGTATTCCTTACACTTTGAAAAACATGCATCAATATATGATGAAATTCTTTTGAAAAACTATAAAGATATAACAGTAATTTATATAGCAAATACTTAAACTTATGTAGCCTTATTTTATGTATTCAAATGCATTCATAATATGGCTCATCATAAATTTTGTTTAAAATATGTTAACAAAAAATTGTACAGGAATACCTCGATTATCGCAGTTTCGATTATTGCGATTCTCGATTTATCGCGGTTTATAATTTGATACCAAAATTTGAGTTAATGTGCTCAAATTCGAATTATCGCGGCCGCGAGATGTAGCCCATACATATGCAACCAGAATTACATTTAGTTTGAGTCGTCACTCTCCAAGTAGCGCTTCGTTTTTATCCGATAGTGCCTGCTCACCATTTACCAGTAACTATCCACCTCTACTTGAAGTACAATGTGGACATTTATTTCTCTTCTTATTTACCCCTATAGTGAATGCTAAAAGAAACAAGGATGAATCAAGGCTACAGCTATCAAGAAGAAACGTAGAGTGATCAACTTAGAAGATTAGCATGCTCAACACATTTCTTTTTTATCTTATACATAAAATTTAATTAATATATTTGAAAAATTCTTGGCAATGATCACTCATTTTACATGCATTATTTATCCCAATTATCGCGGATTCGATTATTGCAGTATTTTTCATGGCAACATTAACCGCGATAATCGAGATATTCATAAAAACATGCATAAATATATGATAGTATATAAAATATATATCGGATAATTACATAATGATACAGTTATTATTTCTAGTATAAAAAGGAAAGTTGATGGAAAGATAAAAGTTTCGCTCTGAATGTTTTAAAATTATTTTAATTTTTTCCATTATATATGTTGATTTTATAATTCTAATATTAAATTCTGATATTTTTTAATTATTTATATTTTGCTCTTTTGTTCTGCGGGTAAGCCAAACCTTTTCCCTTCATGCACAAAACTTTTTGCAACATACTGTACAATCTCTGTTAGATCACACTACACCAACGGTGTTCAACCCGTCGATCGCGGAGCAAGTTTTGGACGATCTCTTGTTTATTTCTCCTTATAAATTTAATAAAAACTGAAAATATTGTATAATAATTTATTTATCATTATTTTGTATTATATTTTAAGTCTTTTTAAGCGTATTGCTATTGTTTATTTATTTTTCGTTAAAATTTTCAAATCAAATTTCTTAGCATTTGGAAGTATAAAGGGTGTTTCAAAATGGTTCTGCGAAAATTTATAAGTTTATAGAGGATAAAATTCCTGAATAAAAAAGTCTAGACTCGTTTTTTGATTTGAGGCTCCGATTAAAAGATATAACACTTTAAAGCTAACCAATCACTATCGAGTAAACAAAGAGCTTTAGCGCATTGCCAAGAGCTACTCGTCTTGGCAATGCGATACGTCGTGACGCTTTATGTATTCGATAGTTATTAGTTAGCTTTAAAGGGTTATATATATTAATCGGAATCTCAAATCAAAAAACGAGTCTAGACTTTTTTATTCGGAATTTTATCCTCTATAAACTTATAAATTTTGGCACAACCATTTTGAAACATCCTATACATATGAAAAGTTTCCAATATTAACTAATATTGCTCACAAAATTTTGTCGTGTTTCGAATCGACATACTTGTCAAAATCCACTTTATTGAATACGAATCTCATAAAAAAATCAAGAAATCAAATTACAAGTGATCATTTGGATGATTGACACTACTTCACTTCCGCTGCTTCCTGCCCCTAACCGCTATGCACAAAACTTTTTGCAATATACTGTACAGTACAACCCGTCAATCGCGATCGACTGATCAATCGTGGAGCACTTTGATCTTAGCCAAAAGGCCGAGAAGCGATCAATCGTGGAGCAATTTTTGGTCGATCGCTTGTTTATGCCTTCCAAGTTGATTCCTCCTTACAAATTTAAGTTAAAACTGATAATATAATAATTTATTTATCATTATTTTGTACTTCCTAGTATTGTTTTTAATTCTTTTTAAGTGTATTACTATTATTTGTTTATTTTTCGTTAAAATTATGAAATCATTAATTTTCTTATCATTTATAAGTATACACATAAAAAGTTTCTAATATTAACTGATATTGCGCAAAAAATTTTGTCGTGTTTTGGATCGACATACTTATCAGAAATCCGCTTTTTCAAATATAAACGTCAAAAAAAAAATTAAGAGTCCAAATTACAAATCATCATTTGGATTATTGTCTGTGACTGACACTTCGTCATAGCAACCTGACGATGAAAATATTGCAAAATTCCAAACAATACCAAATTTCACATTAACTTTTTTTTTAATCAACCAGCATATCCTATAACTTATGAGCATGTAATCAATCTGTTGTTTTTTTCTAATGTTGGTTTTCCAAAATAAAAGAAATAAATATTTTATTTCAATATATTTGTTTTATTTGTCGAATAAAATAAAAATGATAAACAAATTTTTAAATAAGGTGGAGTGGGGTAAAGGCGTAATTGGGGGAAATGCATTATCGGGATTTTTTTTATTTAAATATTGCAAGCTCCAAACAATACCAAATTTCACATTAACTTTTTTTAATTAACCAGTATTTCCTGTAACTTGTGAATTTGTAATCAATCTGTTGTTTTTCTAATGTTGGTTTTCCAAAATAGAAAAATAAATACAGTATTTTATTTTCAATATATTTGTTTTATTTGTTGAATTAAAATAATTAAAAGTGATAAATTAATTTTTAAAACGTAAATTAAGTTTCTAGTTTCTTTAAAGGTTTTAGGATTGGGAGAGTGGGTCCTCCGAAGTGAGTGTATTTAACTGTATAGTTGTATGTAATCAGATATCAGGTTGGGGAACGTGATCTATATAAGAGAGTAGATCGCTGAATAAGTTAATATAGAAAAGTATCTTGCATAATAAAAAATTTTGAACACCATTGATATAGGATATTCCAATTAATAACTCAAGTACATAAATTATAATTAGTTTTGTTTTTATAATTTAAAAAAAGCATACTGTATTATTAATTATTAATAGTTTTTATTATGCTTATTTATGTAATTTTATTAAACAGTATTTGCATCATTTCTAAGCAAATCCAAACAATTCTGAAACAGATTTCTAGTTAGGATAAGATATTTTATATGATGTAATTTTATTAAACAGTATTTGCATCATCATAACTAAATAAAAATTGAAAATTTTAAATCATTTAAATATTGTATAGCATTTGATATAAAATTAAAACTGATATAACAAAGGATAAATCTGTTTTAGTAAAAATAATGTGATTCAATTTTTATATGCTGTTCAATTTACAAATTCTAAACGTTACAATACTAATATCCGAATAATTATTTGACTAGGATCAAATCTATTAAAGTCTCCTTGGATCTTACATATCCAATGCAACATTTTTATTTTCTAATAGAGTTTATCAGGGCCGCCGAGAGAAATTTTCGGGCTCGTGATAAGTCTGTGGTTCGGGCCCCACTTAAAAAAGCACATCACTTTGGTTTAATTAAAAAACCATATAAAACGACAATTTAAAAAAGACAAACAATAAATTAAAAATTCTATACATTACATACTATGATATATAAAAGGTTTATTTTGGTACGACTGTTTTAGGTGCTCTATCGACAGCCTGCGAACTATCGGACACGTTATGTGACACTTCAGACCCGATAGTCTGGCCCTCTTTGATACCGGGCCCGTGACAAAAATCACGGATATCACATTAAAAAAGCACATCACTTTGGTTTAATTAAAAAACCATATAAAACGACAATTTAAAAAACACAAACAATAAATTCAAAATTCTATACATTACATACTATGATATATAAAAGATTTATTTTGGTACGACTGTTTTAGGTGCTCTATCGACAGCCTGCGAACTATCGGACACGTTATGTGACACTTCAGACCCGATAGTCGGGCCCTCTTCGATACCGGGCCCGTGACAAAAATCACGGATATCACACTCTCTCGGCGGCCCTGGAGTTTATTGTTAAATTCATAGTTTTTATAAGCTAGTCATTTTAGTTCGCGAAAACACAAAATGAATCCAGATGAGTACCCAAGTAATGGTTAATGGGAGAGTATTAATGACAAATTTGCCTACTGAGGTTTCAAATAAATAAAGTTTGTCGATAACTAGGCCTAGTGATTTTTAATTGAATATATGAAAATTTATTATATGATAATGAAAATCGTTTCATTTATATAAAAATATAATGATTTTTGAATCTTATTTTTCATTGAGAAATCAAGAGAAAAATTTCAAAAAGATTTCTCATACAATTCATGATTTAGTTAATTAAAAATTTAAGGATATTTTTTAAATTGAATAAAAAAAATTAGAAATGTAACATAATACTGTACTGTATAAAATATTAAAAAGATAACATATAAATGATTTGTATAAATATAAAATACATAATAAAATAAAATTTCTTTGCCATTTCTTAATGCTATTGTATGTACATTATACAATATATTCTCGGCTAATTTAAATTTTACCGAAAAATTAAAATTTACCCACTTATTTTCTGAATGTGAGGGTGTGACGCTTCCGTGAAACTGCGACAATTCGCTTTAGTTCCAATTCCGGGCACAACTCTCAACTCAACTACAGTCGTATCAGAACCTTTGACCAGTTTTGATACAACAGGAAATATATGTTAAAGCTTATTTAGTCCCCTTTAAGAAGGTAGCCTGCCCTAAATCAAACAAATACTTTTAAATTTTATTAATTATAATCAGATTTTCTTCTAATTTCGAGTTTATTTGATTGTTATTTTCGGCATCGTGTAATGCCAAATATCCGCTTGATTCGGATAAAACTTGGGATGAAGTTTGTTTAGATACGGATGCAACTTGTAAAATAATAATTGATAAACCAACTTGCGAGTGCCATAAAGAAAAACTGGTCTTCAATAAAATAACATTAAAATGTGAAGGTAAGAAATAGATTGATAATATATCATATTAGATATAATTACTATATATTTAATTTTACAAATTTTTATAACAGTTTAACGGGTTGGTTGGTTACATACAGTATATCGGTCCTGGAAAATATTATTTAAATATAATATTATATTATTTATTGCTCGGACGTAAGTTCTAGCAGTCGTTAAACAGGTAGGTCGTTAAGTGAGGAGTACCTGTATACGAGGAGCGGAGGGAAAATGAGTTTTTCGTAACAAATCACATCGACAAACTGCTTTGTTTAACGAACGTTTTCCTAAGTTTTGTGATATTGGTCGGAAAGTAATATCAGCACTTGGTAGTACTTATTTCTGTGAAAGTGTATTTTCTAACATGGATAGTTAAGAATCGATTCAGAACCTGCCTTGGAGATTTTTCTCTTTTTTTACGTATTCCGCGGGTAGCTATCACAGAAATGGATGTAAATATCCAGCCTTTATAAATGCTGCTGTCCGCCTTCTTTTATCACATTAAAGAAGTACATATCAATATATACTTTTTTATATTTTTTAACTGTTTATATTTTAAAACATTTTGTTAACATGTTTATTGCATGCAATCTGGTAAATATAATTTCGTAATACGGTTTGTTTAATCTGGAAATAAAATTAGTTTCCAAAAAGCGTTATTTTTATGCGTTCCGTTTGTTGAGACAATAGTGTATCGAGTACCAAAGTCCTTCCCCCTTTTTTTGTAATTGCAGTCCTCCATATCTCTAGTAAACAGGGCTATGGCGGTCGGGTTCATTATAATTGGACAACACTAGTTTAGATCAGTCATACTCAACCTTTTCTTTCTGGGGCTACATATATTTGTTTGCTACATTAAGCGGACGCAACATATTATGTTAGCAGTTGACGCAACACTTTGTTGTTATCACGACTTCTCAAAGAAAGCTAATGTGACAGCTAAAAGTGTCTCAACTAACTTATGTTTCATAATACAGTCAATCCCCGATAAGATGCCCCTCGTTAAGCCGCCAAGAAATTTGGCGGAACAGGCAAACCCCGATAAGACGCCATCCGCCAATAAAAATGTCTGACCAAATATTCCTTTTGGTATTGTATTTGTCCTCGTTAATCCGCTAGGAGCATATGAGGTGACTTACATCCCGAAGTTCATCGGTACTTTATATACAATATTAAAAGCGCTCTGGATTCATTTGTAATCAAGGGCAGGAGAGATGGAGTTAACGGATAATCACGTGTCTTTTTAAGCCTGATTTAAACCTAGGTCGTAGAAAATTTAAGATCGTAAGAATCGGATCATTTCCATCGTTTATTGCATATCGAACAAATAAAGATACTGTACACTAGCCTGTGTTCATTGTTTTTTTACAGAAAACTTAAAATAGAGGATCAGAACACGAAATGGACATGTTTTCTATATAGTACTGTACATATAAGATACATATGCTACATTTTAAAGTATATAATTTTTAGAAATGTTAAATTTGGATGCTAAATATAATAAATTTAATTAATTACTAGTAGACCCGTTGCAGCTACGCCAGCAATAAAAGAATGTCGGTGATCGATCAATGAATTTATAATTTAATTACAGTCAAACCTCTTTAAGCCGCCACCATCGGTTCGAAGGTACTCTCTGGCGGTAAAAGGAAGGTGGCGGTTTATGGAGGTTATGTTAACACTTTGAGAAAACATGTATAGACTAGAATGACATTGTTTCATTTAATTAAAATCATTTAATTAAAGAAAGTAGCAGAAGGATTTTTATTTTTATATTCACAAATTAAAATCTTTTGGGACATTGTTTCATTTAATTAAAGGTGATCAGAAATAAATTGCTGAGTGCAGAAGGATTTTTATTTTTATATTCACAAATTAAAATCTTTTTGTGAACATCTAATGTCATTTTTGAAGGATTTTTATTTTTATATTCACAAATTAAAATCTTCTCGTGAACAGCGTTTCATCTAATTAAAAGATCAGAAATAAATTGCTGAGTAGCAGAAAGATTTTTATTTTTACTGTATTCACAGAAATTGCTGAGTAGCAGAAGGATTTTTATTTTTATATTCACAATTTGCTGAGTAGCAGAAGGATTTTTATTTTTATATTCACAAATTAAATCGTGAACATCTAATGTCGTTTTTGACATTTTTCCAAGTAAGAAACAGTAATGATACTCACAATAGTTGATTTATAAAAAAACGGTTTTCTATATAGTACTGTACATATAAGATACATATGCTTGCCATATTTTCCATCATCATATCTCTATAATCGCCTTTTTAATGTTCTGTAAGGTAGATAGAGGCCTATCATATATCTGTGAAGTTCTGTAAGGTAGATATAGGCCTATCATATATCTGTGAAGCATTGAAGCAATTCATGCCTCCTCTGTTTATGTTATGCTGCAAGTTTTAAACTTTCTTCGAACCAAAGACCTCCGGTTGGGTCCTAATATATGTTTTTATCATTTAATTTATGAAAATAAATCATAAATAAAAATTTAAATTCGGCATTTAACCCCGAAGCAAATACTGCCATCTTTCCCCTTGATCAGGGTGACATTCAATCTTTAATCACGTGACTTAAAATAGCTAAATTAGAACGATATCTAAAGCAAAGCATTCTTTAAAGTATCTACTACACACTACATATATTAATTTTTACTTTGATGATATTATTACGATTAATAATAACACTTCAAAAAGTGACTGTATAATTTTAAATCCACTCTATATTTAAGTTTTTAGCATTTTTTAACAAATTTCTTATAGTTGAAATTTTTACCATAGAGTATCTGTCATTATAACCTGTAAGCAGCAAATATACTGTAGTTACTATATTTGTTGCTTATTTATAGAGATTTGTAAAGGATTTTTAGTCCCTTATTCTGAGTGCCCCGCATTGCGGGGTCCAGCGCATTGTAGTTCCGCCACTGTATAAACCATTATATATTGTAATGGGTAAGAATCAATTTTTAAAAGATAGAAAATAGATTAATAAATACTTAAAATAAATTATTCGAAACCGAAATTTTGCTGTAGAAATATAAGCTGAAAATTAATTAATTCCATAATATATTTATGATAAGCAATATATTTTTTCTGTGCAGTTTTGCGCCGCTTTTCATCGTTTTCGTACTAAGCGGCAGGATATTCCAGTTCCCAGCACGGGCCATTTATTTTAAATGGTAGCTTAAAGATCGGCCGGATTAGCAGCATCAAAACGCTTCGGCTTGCGAATATGGATTCGAGTTTTGAGTCCACCCCTTAGAAATATTTATCATAGGGTCCGATCCCCGTCCTCTACAATCTGGTTGATCCCTCCGCAAGAGTGAGTTGCTTGTGGAAGGTCTTGTTTCATCCTCCCAACATAGTTTTCTCCGACTGGAAAGTGACGTCACCTGTTGATAAAAATAACGATAGCTTAATTCAGCAGGATGGCCACGGTTGAAATGTACTGTGCTTCCACCTTGGAGGATCCGAGTTCAATTTTTAGTTCTCTCATTACTAATTTTTAGGGAGGGTCTAAGCCCGAATACTTGAACATATCCTTTACCTGATGGCTGAATCCACCAAGGATATGGGTTGAACCCACCAAGGCTGACCGTAGTGGGCATGGAAATGCACCGTCGCTTAGTACTCAAAAGGTGGAAAGCGGCGATAAAGCATATAGAAAAATACCTTGGCATTTTTTTTACATATCACTAAAATCCTTATCCGTTTTTAATAATACTCAAATCAATTTCCTATAAGGCAAAAAATTTAAGATATTATGAATTGAATTACAGTACAATACTGTATTAGCAACATAGCAAAAAATAAGCATAAACTAACATAGCAAAAATTAAAAAAAAATTGAATACGAAACTGTTTTACAAATACATAATATTTACTATATTGTAAATTTTTAGTAATAATTATTCATATTAACAATTTACAAAATTAAATTTTGTTAGTTTTCTTTATAGAAAACTAACAAAATTTAATTTTGTAAATTGTTAATATGAATAATTTTGAGATAACTTTGAGATAAATATTCTTTATAGAATATTTATCTCAAAGTTTATACTGCTGAAAATTTCTGGGAAAATTTACAATCATGTTATGTGATATGTGATTATGTTATTACGTATTGTTTACATTAACATTGACATGTAGCTCAAAAATCAGAACCTTAAGACCGCGGGTTAATGGTAAATCCCAAATATTTTCGCAGGACACTGAGTGACCCCCGTGAAAATAGTTGAGGTGATCCATCGAAGGTTTGTATTTGAAAATTAATAATCTAAATTTTAAAAAATAAAAAAAACAAATAAATTAATTCCTTTTTGTATATTTATTTATAAATTACAGTTTGTACTTGTTTGTGAACTGTTCTTAGAGCCACATGCGACAATTTATTTGCTTTTCTTGCTGATGTGCTAACATTATTATTCTGTGTGACCGCTATTTAAAGTGGTAAACATAAAATTGCAAAATTTTACCAGGTGAAAAAACATTTTTAACTCCTAATCTAGCTAATAATTCTATTGATTATATTAAAATATAGTATTGTACAGTATATTCATTTTATTTACGTTTTAACCATTTTCTTTATATTATTTGTTATATTAATTATGGCATAAATTTGAATCTATTTCGTAAATTAAAGCTATTGCTAAAGAAATAATTTGATAACAGTTAAATTCAATTAATATTGATTTATTGAATTCAATATCAATGAAAATTGATATTGAATTTAATAAATCAATCTAACGATTCTAAAAGATTTTTTTGATTTCACGCTGATTCAAAAAGTGCGCCAATCTTAAAAATCCTATATAAAATTTGAATATAATTTTTCAAATATTCTAATTTGAAAAATTATATAATGGCACATATTGCTAACATGTTGGTAATATAATGTTACTAACATGTAAAAATATTCACTAAAATAAAAAATTATATATTAGAAATAATACTGAAAATTAATAACTTTTATATATTGTAAATCATGATGAAAAGGAATATGTAAATAAAAATGGTCAGGTAAGTTATCAATAAAAAGACAAAGACTTTTATTCGTTTCGTAAATCAAAATATTTATTTTTGATTCTATTTTCTCTTCATTAAATATAATTTCGTGATTGAACAAATTTGAAAAAATAATCGCTTGCAGTGATTCATATTAAAGTTATAATATTATCAAGAAAATTATTATCTAAACCAGCGTTTCCCAAACTATATTCCGCGGAAGGTCACTAAATGTTCCGAAAAAATTATGAAAATTAATATAAGTCTCATATGATTTTAAATGCTATGCCAAGTTGGTTGACTGGTGTCGCTAGTTTATTTTACTATTTTCATGTGTTTTATTTTACGTAATTACAATTTCATGATAAACATTTGTTTTGTTTTCTTAATACTTATACTTACTTGTCTAATTTATTTATTATTAATATCTACTTATACTATAAAATAACCAAGGTGTTCCGTAAAAATTTCAGGATTTGTAGAGTTTCGTCGTAGAAAAAGTTTGGGAAACGCTGATCTAAACGTTGATCCAAAAGTATAGTGATGACCCATTATGTAATCGTAATAGTGTGGATTTTTTCAGCAGATATAGGCCTAAACTTTGATATAGGTTTTCTCTATGGAAAATAAACTAAATTTTATTATGTAAATTGTTAGTGCGAATATTTTTATTATAAAGGTTTAGAATATGTATTTGTAGAACAGTGCAGGAGGTAATTTTTAAATTTCTGCTTTGTAAATGTCATTAGAAAGCCAAGAAAAAGATTTCTAAAATTTCAATTCTTGATAGATCAAGTTCTACATATTGTAGGAAATTGATTCAAAAAGTGTTAAAACAGAAACTAAATAAGATTTTAGTTATACACAAAAAAATGCTAGAGTAGCATTTGAAATAAGTGAGAAATATAAATTTTACATTTTTTAGCAAACTTAATAGGATAAGTGTTTTTTTTAGTAGAATGTGAGATATTAAGAGTTGGACATATATTAATATAATTAAGTATTTATATATCCAACTAATATTCTTAATTTTTCCAAAAAACAACTAATGTTGATAAATTCAAGGCTTATCAAACATTTTTTTTTTATTATAATTTCTAGCAACTAGTATTTCTTCTTTCAACTGATTTATATATATATATATACTTGTTATAAAAATTTATTAAAAATTAATAATGATTTATTAAGAAGTATTATGTTTAAAACCGAATATAATTAAAAATTTTTCATGGAATAATATAATACAATATCCACACATTGCTCTAGATTAGGGATTCCCAAACTTTTTGGTGTCGCAACCCATTACTGAAATTCTTTGTACTGTATTTCATCGATTTCCAACCATTTAATTAAAAAAACACAATAATATGCAATATTTTAACAACAGTATTTGAATTTAATCTTAATGTAGATAATGTGTTTTTTCTTTATTTCGAAAAATGTAGAAAACATTAAATGAATCTCTAAATAAGGATGTAATTTGATATACAATATATAGTATGTTACGGTAAAAGTGATTAATCCGATGATTACGCATAATCGCCGGTTATTATGTATAATCATCAATGTTTTTTGTAAAAGTGATAAATTTTTTCATGTACTGTATTGCGAATTTATCACATTTACTAGTGATTATGCATATTTGCCGGTTCGTAGTAGTAAATATGATAAATCGTGCTTAATGAGTCAAATTTACCGGACATTATGCATAATCTGTAATCTAGGATGGGAAATTTGATTAATAATACATTCTCGTCGATTAATGAAATAGTTGGCTGCATTCACCTTCACTTATATAATAAGTTCGGCTTTAAACAGTCAAAGAAAATAAGATCTCATTCTGTTCGAGAAATAATCGCAAAGGAAGATGCGGAATTACAGTTGATACCCAGATAAAGACTTCTATAAAACTTGAACATATTTTTGTTCATGACAAAAAAGAAAAATTACTGTTTTATTGAGATCGAAATCATAAATGAAAATTTATTAACGTCATTTGAAAATGATAAAATGAGGAAATATGAATTAGTGGCATACGAACTGAGCATGATGTATAAATTGATTCAAGTAGAAATTGATTCAAGTAGTGTTAAACAGAAACTAAATAAGATTTTAGTGATACACAAAAAATGCTAGAGTATCATTTGAAATAAGTGAGAAATATAAATTTTACATTTTTTAGCAAATTTAATTGAATGAGCGTTTTTTAGTAGAATGTGAGATATTAAAAGTTGGACATACATTAATATAATTAAGGTATAAAGATAAACAACCTATGGTAAAGACAAGTAATGATAATTAAGGTATAAAGATAAGACCTCTATGGTAACATGGGATAGTATTGAAACAACTTATCACAAAATTCATATCAGTGCTATCGATTTGCCCCTAAATGTAGAAGCGTAAATACAGACTGGTATCTTCGAAAAGACTCTGGAAAACTTCTTTGAATCGCGGATTTGTCCAGGAAGGTGTGGAAGACGACGTTCGAAACGTACTGAAACGGTTAGAGATAATTGAAGTTAAAAGTAAATGAGTGCTAAGAGGCTGTTACAAAAGTTAAATAACAATAACCCTATAAATAAATTATTAATTAAAACAAGAAAAAAATGAGAAATTTCATGATATTTATCAAATTTATGAATTATATTTTGGAAATTATACAAAAATCGCTTTAAACGTAATGTATTCAACTATATTTATCAAATTTATCAGATTCATTTGGGAGTTTTACATAATCGCCGGTAAAAGTGAGTAATTCTGGCATAAAGTGGGTGATCAGTTAACGAACATAATCCGTTCAGAGATAATGTTCGTTATCCGAATTGTTCGTTAACCGATCATCGATTTAACATAGGTGTTTTTGGGAATTTGATTAATTCGTTCTGGAGACCCAAAAGAAATAAATAAAAAATTATATAATTTCTTAATAGGTTTATTTATATGTAATAACCATAATATATACATACATAATCTTGCATTTTAATCTGTTATGTTTATTTTCCGTTAAAGAATCGTCCAATGTCGATTGCTTTTCTCTCTTCTTCAGGATTTTTCGAAAGTGATTAATAGCATTGTCGTTATAGAGATCCTTATGCCTATTGCCCTCAACCTGGTCATTCTAAGAACAAAATGTTATAAAATCTCTCACTTACCTTCCTTAATAAATCTTTGATTTGTTTTAAATTGTCTCCGAGTTCATTTTATTCGGGAAAAACTACTGTTCTTCCATCCTTATCCATATGTCCTCGAACGCGCAAGGCCTAAGCCTATCATTCCGTTAGGTTAGTTAAGCCGCCATATCCTCTTCTCTGATGAGCTCTATAAGTAGCCACCGCCAGGCGGCTACTTATAGAGCTCATCACTGGCTGGCCAATACCGATGATGGGGTGGTCAACCAGATGATTGAAGGTTGAAGTTGAACGGGCCGGGCCCGGACCCCTCCTGAAAATTGGAGGTGTGGACCCGGATCCTCCAGGATAGTAAGCCACAGCTTTACCAGGCGGCCATCCAGGGCCGACCTGTTATTCCGCAGTCCGCGGGTCCCACAGTTTATTCTGTGAAGTGTTCGTTATCCGAATATAAAAATCTTTCTCGAAAATGTTCGTTATCCGAACAGTTCGTTAACCGATCACCCACTGTATTTATCAAATTTACCAACTTCATTTGGGAATTATGCAAAATCATCGGTAAAAGTAATAAGTTTAGTAAAATATATCCCATCAATTCTCTCTTCTTCAGGATTTTTCGAAAGTGATTAATAGCATTGTCGTTATAGAGATCCTTATGCCTATTGCCCTCAACCTGGTCATTCTAAGAACAAAATGTTATAAAATCTCTCACTTACCTTCCTTAATAAATCTTTGATTTGTTTTAAATTGTCTCCGAGTTCATTTTATTCGGGAAAAACTACTGTTCTTCCATCCTTATCCATATGTCCTCGAACGCGCAAGGCCTAAGCTATCATTCCGTTAGGTTAGTTAAGCCGCCATATCCTCTTCTCTGATGAGCTCTATAAGTAGCCACCGCCAGGCGGCTACTTATAGAGCTCATCACTGGCTGGCCAATACCGATGATGGGGTGGTCAACCAGATGATTGAAGGTTGAAGTTGAACGGGCCGGGCCCGGACCCCTCCTGAAAATTGGAGGTGTGGACCCGGATCCTCCAGGATAGTAAGCCACAGCTTTACCAGGCGGCCATCCAGGGCCGACCTGTTATTCCGTCAGTCCGCGGGTCCCACAGTTTATTCTGTGAAGTGTTCGTTATCCGAACATAAAAATCTTTCTCGAAAATGTTCGTTATCCGAACAGTTCGTTAACCGATCACCCACTGTATTTATCAAATTTACCAACTTCATTTGGGAATTATGCAAAATCATCGGTAAAAGTAATAAGTTTAGTAAAATATATCCCATCAAAAAACATTTCATGTAAAAAATATAGCCAAGTCTCATGCCTCTTTATCCGTAAAAAGTTCTGAGATATCATGAGAGCCAAGTCTAGCGCCATTATTAACTCTGACACTTTTATTCACAAATCACTCCAAGTCATTGTGTCTTTAGTTAAAGAACATTTTGTGACTTGGCAATTACGCAGTATGAGAATGTGACGGCTATTGCTTACATTTTAATATTCACGTTTATTAGTAAACTATTGCATAAGATAATACAGTATTTATATAGGAACTAAACATGTATGTATTTATAAAGTATATTTAATATTTTACATAACATTGTAAAGTTGTAAGGCTGTGAGTTGTAACTTCCTTATGCTGCGTAATTGCCAAGTCACAAAATGTTCTTTAACTAAAGATACAATGACTTGGAGTGATTTGTGAATAAAAGTGTCAGAGTAAATAAGGGCGCTAGACTTGGCTCTCATGATATCTCACAACTTTTTACGGATAAAGAGGCACGAGACTTGGCTACATTTTTTACATGAAATGTTTTTTGATGGGATTTCACTTCTTTTTGTGAGTTATACATTATTTTGGATTAATGTGCATAAAACTTCCCTATAGGCTTATCTTTGTTTATTATTTGTAGAATAGAATAACAATTAAGGTTGCCGACAGCGAACGAGGGAACGTCAACGTAACTGCGGCTGCGAATGCGGATTTTCCGGATTTTTTAATTTTTCCTTTCTTTGTACCCTAAACACTATCTTTATCCCAAATTTCAAGTTTCTAGGGCTGCTAGAAGTACCACTGATTTTTGATGATCGGTCAGTGTCGAAAAAACGAAATTTTGAGTACATATATCTTTTGAATTAGAAAAGATAGAAGTGTGAAATTTAGAGGTTTCGTTCCGTTTACCAACTACTCTAGATAAAAAAAATTTCAGGTTCTTGGGCAACTCCAACACAAAGATATGGAGGTGTCAAAAGTACCCTGAGTTCCTTCCAGAAAAGGATGTTATGGCCGTGCTTGCTCGACTTGGCGGGGGCACTGCCGTGCCCCCAGATCAAACTTACCAAGATGATTGGTGATTATGTATAATTACTAATTAATCACTTTTACCTATCATATATATCATTTAAAGCTAAAAAATATTTTTATCTTGTTTTAATTAAAAAATTTATTTTTGTATTTTTTTGAATTAAAACTTTTAAACGACGTTATGAAGATTATCATAATAATGAATTAATTTTCATATTCTTTTTAATATTTAATATTTCCTAGATTTAATTTATTAATTTTTACAATTTCTTAAATTTTGTAAGTATTACTTCCAGATTTCTATTGGATTTTATGTTCTTTAACTACAGTTTAAAAATTGGAATAGAAAACTTACATCACATAACATAAATTCGAAATAATGGATAAATAATTGTGATAATATAAAGATGAATAAATTTAGTTTAATTTTCAGTTTAATAGATATTTGTTTTAATTATCAGGTCAGTGTGAATATAACGAAACTGCAATTAATTTATGTAAAAATAAAAATCAGAAGTGCAAGGATACCTCAAACCCACCATTCTTCTTCAATTGCGAAAAATGTTTGAATGGATACGTAGATATTGGCAGCGAAGGAAACGAAAATTGCATTAGTAAGAAAGTAGATTCATATATTTTTCAGTTCTGAATTAAAAATTTTATCAATCATACTTTGACTTGTGAATTAAAAATTAGCATATATTAATTAATAATTCAGCATTTATTCATATAAATAAATCAGATATATATTTTGAATCGTTATATTAAAAATAAACGATATAGTTATGTCATTTTCTGAAAATACAATTCATTTTTTCATTTTACTCGAGGTTATTGTGAAAAGGGCCAAAAGGGAAATAAAAACTGCGTAGGAAAAAATGAAAAATGTGTGATTTCTGACACTGATCCATTTTTTAAGTGTAATGGTTGTTTGGATGGTTTTTTTCCTGACTCCAACGAAAAGTGTGTCGGTAAGAAATAAATTACTTTAATTTTTCCTCATTCTTGATTTTTCTCTTTGATTTATAAAATTTTAAAACTGAAAATATAAAGTACGTATCTTATACCTTCTATTTAATAAAAATACCATGCTGTGCTATTTATATACATTCTAATGCATACAAAATGCTTTTTTTTTTTAAAAATAAAAGTGATTTGTTTATATATTTATGAAATATTATATGGAATATTTTACGATTTATTTTTTCATATTAGATTTATGTGCTGAAAATGAGGAAGGATATAAAAAGTGTAATGATCAGCATAAAAAATGTAGAATCAATAAAGACGAAGAATCTTATGAATGCAGTGGATGTATAGATAAATATGTTGAAAATAAAGGAAACTGCGTTGGTAAATCATGATATAATTATTCATTATTATTCCTGTAAAATACCTTCTTTGTCTTAATATAACTTAAATAATTTTCAAATACTTGCACTTAATAATATATTTTATTTAAATTCATTTATAAAAATAGTGTAGTGATGTGGGCAAACTATTAAAAAATAAATCATTTTAAAATTATATTTTTAGATAATTTTTTCTTTAATTAACCTATCGATAATTAATTATATAAATAACTAATTCGTTTTTTAGATATTTGTAGTGAAGTCACCGAGCAATATAATGAATGTAAACAAAAGAACAGAGAATGTAAGAAAGAGGAAGAATCACCGTTTTATAAATGTGGAAATTGTCTAAAAAGTTTCATTGAAAGGGATAACAATTGCATTGGTAAAGAATGACTGAAAATTTTTAAATATTAATCGTTGAAAGTATATCTGAAGAACTAACAATAAATCTGCTAAAATTTATTCTGCTAAAATCTGGAAAAATTTATTTTAAATTAAAGAAAATAAAACTTTTCCAGAAAAATTTAATAATAATGGAATTTTCTTTCAGATCCATGTGAAGAAATAGATGCTGAATTGAAAAAGCCATGGAAAGATATATGCAATGAAACTAATGCAAAATGTTTACCAGAAGGGAATAAGGCTACCTGTGAATGTTACGATGACCACAGAAAGTTTGATTTAAAAGAAAAAAAATGCCGAAGTAAATATTTTTAACTTCTAAATTATTATCTATAATTAGTTTGAAATGCTTTATTCGAAGATTATTAATAAATAATATTTTCCAGTCGAAGATCAATGTAATAAACACATTTGCGAAGACGATGCAGAATGTAAACACATACCAGACACATTTAGTGTTTTATGCAAATGCAAGGAAAACAATACATATTATGATTATAATAAAAAAATATGTGAAAGTGAGTTTTACGGCTTTTTAAATTAATTTATCATCTACGCTTCAATATACAATATTTTATAGAATAAACTATAAACTTTTCTGGAAATTTTATACTTTCTTACAGAATTTGATAAGTGTTTGGGTGTAACCTGTTCAGGTTTCCAAAAATGTAACAAAGACGGAAATTGCGATTGTAGGAAAGAATTTGAAACTAAGGGAAATGAATGTGAATGTAAGTATAATTGTTACCAGAATAAGCAAAATTGAATTTTAAATTATTACCTCTACATATGTGTTTTTTAAATAAAATATAGAGTTATTTTTCACTTCGCTGTCCTTATATAGTGCATTATATAAAATTTTTATTGTATTTCTTCATTTAGTAATACTAACTTAAACTAATTCGATATTTTTGTAAGTGAAAGAGTCTTGTTTATTCAAACTTGATTTCCTATTAAAAATATCAAGTCTGAGTAAACAAGACCCAATATCTTTCAAAAAGATACAATATAATTGAGAAGAAACTGTCTATTTATGATTATCTATACATGATACATCAATTGAACTAAATTATTTAAAACAATCTTAGTCTTTATGAGCTATTCGATTTACCTCTTTGGAAAAAATTCAATTTTATTTACGTATAAAAATTTCCATAAGATTTGATATGTCTTTTCGTCATATTTCACTTGATGAATTTAACATATTTTTGGATTGTAAATTAAATTGGTTATTTTTTATGATATAAATAATAATTACGGTGGATTCCGCTTAATTGGGACAAATCTCAAAGAACGGAAACCAAACTAATAAACTAATACATGATTTAAACGCTTAATTGGGACAACTTTTCGCTTAGTTGGGACAGTAGCAGAAAAAGAATTTTCAATTTTTGATATATTTTAGGGATTTTTCGAAAATATGGCAACACTACGTACATTAATACTTATTGTGTGCTTTCTTAAAAATTTCTTATATAACAATTATAACAACATTTTATTGGGCCGGTAATTTTTCAGGTTAAATCTTTCTACAAGACAATACAGACAACACAATGGAGTGGGTCATTTTTTATCATCTTATTACATACACATCGTCGATATACTGTCGCTGCGCTAATATAAACATCCATTCTTTAGTAAAATTATAAGTAAATATCATCACTCCATTCTTTAGTAAAATTATAAATAAATATCATCGTTGATAAATAATGCATAACAACCATTCTTTAGTAAAATTATAAGTAAATATCATCATTGATAAATAATATATAACAATATTATATTCGGCAACACTAGCGTGATGACAATCAGTTATCTATCGTTGTGAGTCTGGCAAGTGTGTGTCTATTTTAGAGTCTATCGTTATTGTACCTAGCGATATTCATTTACAGTGTCGATTTCATTTAAAATTTTTAAATCTTTGCCGAGATTCCAAGAAAGGATTTTATACTTTCGAGTAAAATTGCTTTGCTCGGTAAAATTAAAAGACAACCATTTAATACAAGCCATCGTAGACTCTTGATATAACTGGTGTACCAAAATCTACCATAGCGCGTTTTCTACAATAAGAAAATCAACTGCGTGAGGAGTGGGCATTACAGAAAGAAATTCCAGGAATAAAGTGTGATGGAAAGAATCCAGAAATCGAAGAATGGATTTCTATAGTTAGCGGGAGAGGCGTGAATATCAGCGGCCAGTGTTGAAGAAGAAATCACAGGAGATCGGTAAAACTAATTGTTAGATACCTATTTTAATAAATCATTAAAATAGTACCTAATTATTATTTTTAAATTTTATTAAAGCATTACAATAGGTACCTAATTATTATTTTTTTTATCCCTACGAATTACATATTTTATTTTAGAATTTATTATTACTTGGTTTAATGATGACAGCTGGACCAAAATGGCTTAGTCCCATACGAATTACATATTTTATTTTAGAATTTATTACTACTTCATTTAATTGGGGCGA
The DNA here is from genome assembly GCA_000484575.1 of Olivierus martensii. Taxonomy (NCBI): domain Eukaryota; kingdom Metazoa; phylum Arthropoda; class Arachnida; order Scorpiones; family Buthidae; genus Olivierus; species Olivierus martensii. The sequence continues at coordinate 6,900 of AYEL01082909.1, read as the reverse complement.
ATTACATATTTTATTTTAGAATTTATTATTACTTCGTTTAATTGGGACGAAATGCCTTAATCCCGACGTGTCCCAATTAAGCGGAATCCACCGTATACAATAATTCGGATTTTTCAAAATTCATATCATTAGACAATATAAATTAGAAAAAAATTTATTAAATTTATTATTTTTTTTTGTAATAAATATGAAATATTCCAAAGCGATCGGATTCATTTATAAACTGGATAATTATTAATATTAGAAAATTAAGTTAGAAAGTTTTCAATAATATCATATATATATAATATGTTATATGGATCATGTGAAATTCTATATTTCTAAATGCAAAATACCTCAAAATGTTTTTCATGAAAAAACCGATTATCCTGTATTCCATGTTTATTTTAAAATCATGCGAGTATAGTTTGTATTTGAACAATATTTATTCTAACATACAGATGAAAAAATTTCAGTTTAAATGACATATTATTGTAAATTTGCAGTAAATTTTTAAGAATATCGTATTTTATTCGATTCTTAATATTTTCAGCCTACTTTTCATAAAACTGAGGCTTATAAAATCATCACTTTTAAAATTTAAAATCTTAAATTACAGGCGCTCCTCTACGAACATTAGTACTTACGAATATAAAATTTTGAAATCTCTCTTCAATAGTTTTAAGTAATATGATAGCAAAATGCTCTAGCAACCAATATCATGTAAAACTACAAAGTTAATTAATATATTACGGCATTATTTTAAGATGGCGAAGATTACATCAAAAATTCTTCACTTTATATTTGGCACTTTTCATTAAAAAATCTGTGAAATAAAACTTTTAATTGGTCCAGTTGTGCAATATATTACAATATACAGTATATAAATTTATTTCAGTACTTTTGGAGCAAAAATAACAGCAGTATCTGACTTACAAATAACCCGATTTGCGAACAAAACTTACGTGCAAATTATATTTGTAACTAACGGAGAGCCTGTCTTTAAAAACGGAAGTCATTCAAATTTCTGAGATACTGTATAAATATATCTTCAATTAGTTATTGGATTTTTTAGATATCAATTAGAATATTTGCCATAAAATATCAGGCGTGTTTCTCCATTATTCATGCTGCATATTATTCTAAATTTGTTGAAGATGATACATCAATTAACACCTTATCTAATACAGTAATTAAAGAGTTTGATGTTCAAACTTCAAAGGCTCCTTGTAATAACTATTGGAGCTATTTAATAAATTTGTTTAATATTTAATTTAGAGATTATGTTATAGAAGATGATTTTGATGATAAATATTTTAATGGCCTATCTTTAATTATTTCAAAATGGAGAATATCAGAAAGCAAACAAATTAATATTTATAGAAATAAACAAATTAATCTCTCCAGAACTGATGTTTATTCTTATAACAGCAGTTAAAACGTAGTTCATCATGTTGCTTGAATATGAAAAATATTCTTATCATCAGTTTATTGAAACATCATTCTCATTTATATTTTTTCTGGGAGATGAAGAGGAATTTAATAAATTTTATTTGTGCTTCGACATCGTTAATTTGTAGTAGACTAGCTATTTTATTTAATTTATGTCGTTATAATTATTTAAATGTAAATTATCTTTGAAATTAAATTCGTAAATTAATAACTATTTTCATAATTATTAATTTTACAGTGAAAGCAGATGAATGCAAGAAAGCATGCGGAGAAAATGCTATTTGTGATCCTCATATTGATGATTTTAAATCATTAAAGATTTCATGTAAATGCAAAGAAAATTTCTATATGATTGAAGAAAAAAAGTGCACTTGTAAGTAATATTTTATAGTTATTAGTGAAAATTAAAATTTTCAAAACTAATTTGAAAACATTTATATTGTGAGAAGAAATAATCAACTTTATCGTATTTTATCTTTCACAATTTTAAAGAAATTTAAATAATTAAGCATAAGTATAGAAAAATGTCTATTATTTTTAAGAAAGATAACTGGATAAAATTGCATTTATAATATTTTCAGCATCAATTTGTATAATACAATCACCATGTGAACAAAAATGTGAGGAAAAAGAAGGAAAGCCAGTATGCTCATGTGAATCGGGTTTCACCTTAAATAAAGATGATAAAACATGCGGTATGAACTCTCATATTTTTTGTAAGCTGGATTAAGAAGAAAATATCTTCTAAAATCTTATATAATAATATTTAAATTTAAATTCTTAAATAAGGATTTCAATTTGATTTTCGTAAACAAGTTAAATTTTTATTTCAGTTTCCAGCAATATTTTTTTCTAAAAATGATATAAGGTATTGTAAAATATTTTATAAAATTAGTATAAAATATTTTTTTAATTTTTAACAGTCATAGAAAAATTTAAAAAGTATTGATTGTAGGGGAAGATGGAGCAAAGCCGGGTACCTTAAATTTGAACAGAAAAATTTTAAAAATTATGTTATTAGGCTTCAATAGTTGAAACGTGAAGTTAGTAAGAATATCTGATTGTCTAACATTGTTAGACTGTTTCAACTTTATTATTTGTTACAAGTTTGATTAATATTCATAAAACTTTTCTTGGAAAAATTAAGACGTTTAGAACTGATAAATCCCGAATGCAGATATGATATTCTGTTTCGACATTTCAAAATTAATACTAAAATTTAAATGGAAGTCAGTTTTAATTAATTCCTACTAATAAATCTCATTTGAATTTCCAGAAATAAATATTACTCACTTTACAATAAAATTATCTAATTTAACAGTATAAGTTTTGACAAGCTTTATAATCTTTATTTTTAAATTTATGCTGAAAATGCCCTTAGAAATATTTAATCCGTCTGTTTAGGAAAATATTTAAGAAGACAGGAATTTAAAAGCTTCTCTTAAGAAAGTCCATTGAACTGAGATTTTATATAAGTCAATAATGAATTGACAAATTAAACAGAATTAAGTAAACAAAAATATTAAACGTGATTTTATGCTTTAATAATAAAAATAAATAAATTTTATAGGATTTAATATTATTATATATGCTATAAATTTGTAATTTTAAGTATCGGATCATTCAAATTCAAATCTGGGATATCAATTTAATATATAAAGTTAAACTTATTACATATAATAATTAAAATTAATTTCTAATAATTTCATTTTTTTAAGTTTTTTTTTAAGTTTTTAAGTTAAGTTATAACTAATAATAGTTTGAAGAGAGAGAGAGAATTAACTGAATAGAAACTTTATTAATTCCTAGTTGCTAAATTGATTATTTGTTTGGATAACTAGATTACTGTCTACATAAGTTTATTGATCAGTACTCTATTGGTTTCATCACAATCACTTGGAATAGCCGAAAGTAATTAGAACTGAAATGTTATCAGTTCTTTTTTTCACTTGAATAGACTCTTGTAAAAAAGATTAACTTAATTTGTGTTAGTATGTAAATCTTATTTGTAATTATTCAAAGAATTGAAGCTGTATCTCTTGTAGAGTTCTTCTTTATCTTTTAAAGCTACCATTAATAAAGATGCCCTTAGGATATTTAAATTTGTATTGTAACAATAGTGACAATCTTATAAAAGTTTTGCATTACTAATCTAGAAAATTTTCTTAAATGTAAATGAATATGCATTTATCAATTATGAATTCGCAAAATATGTGAAATATGGCGTATACAGTATTTATCTAATTTAACAGTTTAATAATTTAAAAGATAATTTTTTTAAATTTTTTCTTTATATAATGCTATTGAATATTTCTTAATTTTAATTAATTTCTATATAATGATAACTATAGCAATCTGTACTAATTAATAAAAGAGAATGTTTGAAATATTGGAATTTAAAATGAACAATAGCAATTTTGATACATAATGAGATTTATTATATAAAATTCATTACAAAAGTCACCAGAAATTTTAATCAGTCTAAGAAAATGTATACAGTGGGCCAGTTTAATTTAAAATACTTAATGAAAGTTAATATTAGAAGGGAAATAAAAAATAGCCATATTTTTCATTCGTAACTACAAGCATAGCTTTCTGCATCATTGCAAAGTAGTTTCTATCATCAAAAATCAATTGTAGTATTACTGTAACGATACCAATATGGCTATTTTTCTTTCTGCATGCACCAAAGATATATTTGATCCAATTTTTGTGGATTGAAGGTGTATCAGGAGATGAAACCATTTAAGATTTTCAGAACAATATGGGAACATTTTTGGCTTTGTGAATGGATTTCACGTTTATAAATTTAGCGTACTGTTTACTGATAATGAACAATCTATATCTCAGACACACCCATAATAGAAAATTATATAACATGATTCTGGTTGATGGTATATAATTTGATTAATCACCATTTTCGATAGTCAAATTATATAAAATAATTTTAATAAATATTTTAAGTCATTATTGTACATAACCGTAGATTTTAACGCGAAAGAATAGAGACTGGATAGCATTCATTTTACGTATCTATTGAAGATAGCTGTCTCATTTCAATATATTAGGAATTATGTGAACAGCAATATTATATTCTTAAATTATAAAATTAATATTATAATACTAATTATAAGCATAATGTAAGAAAGAATGAAAATTTCCATTAAGTTTTCCCAAATACAAAACAACTTATAAAATTTAGTAGAAATTCTTCATTAAATTTTATATTATTAATTATAAGCCTGTATAAGATCTTGTTTAATGAAACAATAAAATTTTTTAAATGATTAAAATTCATGATATTTTTCCAAATAAGATCAAAATAAACAAAAAAAATATATGTTAATATGTTTCAACATCATTGAAAATATATAGTTTATCATATAGTCTATTTAATTTTAGTTTAAGTTGGACTACAATAATAATAAATCTTTATAGTGTAGACTGATGTGTTAATTGTTGAATTTAAGTGACATGATATAATAACTTACTAAATAATATTTCTGTAACATTTTATATTCCGAATTAATTAAATTTAATACTGATCGGCTTATATCGTATTGATACTTTCCAATTTCGTTATGACATATCAAAAATAAAAAAAGGCATTGTTGCTAGAAATTTTAATATTGTCTCAGTCAAAAATTCGATTTCTTTGAAAAATATTTTATTCTTTTATCATTTTTCTGGTCGTTGAACAAGTCTTTTATCATTTTTTTAAATCAATAACTTATAAAATATCAGAATGTGAGAATCTCCTTCCGAATAGAAATATACAGTATTGATAAATTTAAATGAATTTAATTTTAGTTCGTTTAATTTTAATTCCTAGTTATACTTTTTATCGTATTTTATAACATTTAGAATCAGAAATTTTTAAATTTATTTATATTAAATAATGTTTATAATGGATGTTTGAACGAAATTTTCTTTCTTTTCACCATAAATTGTACAATGTAATTCATTAATATAATTGAAAATTAAAGAACTAAAGTGATTCCTAAAAATAAAAAAAAATCAATATTATTTCGTATAGTAATAAATTTTGAAGTTAAATTTATTTTACAGCATTGAGACTGTAATGAATTATTTGACTTGTTTTACTCTTTAAATTCTATGATTTTACGAGATAAGTTTAAAGAATATTATGTGATATAAGCATATAAAAACAAAATAAGAATTATATTCACAGAAAATTTTCACAATTCTTTAAAAAAATAAACTATTTCTTAAAATAAATATTATTTTTGTAATTGGAACTTTCATTTACTCTGCATGTATTGCTGCTATCTGTTTATCTTCATTAAAGCCTTTTTTATATATAAAATTACGTATTATTGAGAATTTTTTAATGAAAATAATAAACTAATTAATAAAACTTCATTTATTTTTTATAAAACAAACATTTGTTCTGAAGATATATTTTTTCCAGAACTAATTCAAAACTCATTTTATATATCATGTATTATTAAATGTAGATTATCTATTGCAGATTTCTTTATACTTTTAATGCTGTTTAATCAACGACTAGAATCATTTTAAAACATGATTTGCCGATAAAAGAAATGAATTCTTTTGACTCTTTTCATTCCTAAATGAAAGGATATATGAATTACATTTGCTTGTCCATCTGTTAATATGATAGATCACTTATTTGTTATCCGATTTGAATAAAATTCATATATTGTATGTTGTTAAATCCCACTAGAAGACCAAGTCTATTGAAAATGAAGGACAAACCTATATCGGTTCAATATTATTAATTCAATAAGATTGAAGATATCTCATTTATTTTGTGGCAATATCTTGGATAAATATTATCCAATCTGAATGAAATACATACACAATATTGGAATCTTCTAGCGTATTGATCCGCAAAGTGTGGTGCGCTCACCCCTTGGGTAGTGTAAGAAATTTGCAAAGGATTTTTTGATTGTCATAGTATGCCTTTTGGGACATATGTTATATTGCTACTTGTATAATAGGATGAGTGCTATCATTCTTTACTGATAAAAGAGGTACGTACTATTGTTCCTTTACTAATAAAGTGGTGCGAATTTGGAGCCCCTACTCTAGAAAATTAATCATATTGAAAATGATCGATATTCAATCGTATTAGGTCCTTTGTTGTCAAATGATATATTATGTAAATATTATCTAATTTAAATGAAATTCGTGTATATTATTGGGATTCACTAGAGTAGGGGTGGACAACCTCCGGCCCGCGGGCCACATTATTTTATTATATCTCCAAAAAAACATTTCCAATGTATGAAAAAAAGCTAATTTCTTTCGTCCTTCAAAAATATTCATTTAACATTTTCTGATTGTATTGAAAAATGAAAAAAATAAAAATAGTGCACATAAAAAACTAGTGAAATCCAATGAAGCTTATTTCATTTTATCCTTTACAATTCACATTCTCCTACACAGCTATTAGAAATTTTAAATTTCCTTTCATGTGCATAC